>VRMD01001325.1:0-17540 GCA_009872375.1 Sminthurides bifidus
TTTTTTGATTAAATGACTACTTATAAGGATTCGTCGCCCAATTTTTCATTCGAACTAAAGTTTCTCAACCTTTTTATGTAACCTGTTACTGATGCATGGCATCATAGCAGATGAACGATAAAAAAAAGTAAGCACACCTGTAAAAATCACAGCCAAGTTATTAATTCGGATGTGAATGATTTATTGCAGGATCACGTGTCATCTGGTCTAGCCTCCTTGTCCATGATGCAGTCCATGGGCGGCTTCCACAGCATGGCAGCGGCCGCGGCCGCGGGCATTCCTCACCACCATCTCATGGCTTCAGCGGCGGCAGCTGCCGCGGGTGCTTCGAGAGACATGGCGGACGGCACGGATCTCGGTGGTCATCACCACCTCACCTCTCCCGTCACCTCCTTGGGGGTCCCACACGACTACCACCACTTGTGACATTGGACTGAGTGAGCACGGATCACAATGTACGTATAAATCCAAAGTGAGTGTGCCCATAATAGAGTAATGTTACATTTACCCCGAACAATTTCATCATCAAGATACGATCCTCTCCTCATCGCCTCGGATTTAAAAATGACACCTAAAGATTCAACTTCGAGAATGAGCCTGTCCTTGTATAAACAATCAAATCCATGGATCAAAGCCTTGGTGTTGGTCCCTGGTGCTGCTCATCCGTTGACAATGGGCAAAGAATTGCTGTACACTCTGCCAGGGCAAGCAGGAAAGCCATTGCCATTAAACTACTTGTCACATTTCAATTCAGTTGTTGGTCCTCCTGTGCAGTTACAGTTAAACCCGATTTCAGAGGCGTCGCAGGCAGTTCAATGGGCAGGCAATGAGGCTTGATTGAAAACATTGAAGGAGCTCATCTGATAAACGGAGACATTGCAACAACCACCGATTCCATTGTTTCCATTTACTCAAACACGTTCCCTTGTAGATAAGCATCGCTATCAATTGTAGTGACGTAGTCAAGTGACACTTGCCTAACTTATTTCGGTTAGGAAAGAAGGAAGGATACACAATTTTTAGATGTAGTGTACATAAGGGAAGAGGAGACTTTGTAAAATGGTATTATGTATAGTGTAGTACGTTCTTGAAAATCAGATACAACGATTAAGTATTCAAACCTTTAATCTGTAACGATTGTGAGTGTCAAAAACCTGTTGCACAGCGTGAGAGATTGTTCCAGTAGTTTGTAAGATCATAGGCTATCTTAAGTACAGCAGGAGGAGGTGACGCATAAATGAAACGAGAGAGACGATCAAGCATGACTTGTGAGAGAAACTCGAGATATTCCTCAAGTCTAATTATAAAAGGTATTGAATTTGAATCTCAGTGTGGTTTTTTGATCATGTGTGATGAAGCTAAATTGAATTTAGGGCTACCTAGTAGCTAGACGGTGCCCACAGCAGTAGAACGTGTTTCTTCAATCCTAGGCTCGCAATTCAGGTTTCCTTGGAGATTGCTAGGTGGTACAGGCACTGATAAAGCTAAGCGCCAATTAACAATATAACTTCATAGGAGCGAGGTGTCACCTGACACAGATTTGTTTCAACCCATGCACAGTTCAATGGAATCTTTGAATTATGTTATTTTTGAGTATGTTTAGGTCAGAAAAACGAGAAATTCCTCGGTCTCCTTTACTGTAGGAATTTCAGGCTTTCACGAATTGAAGAAATTGAGATGACTTTTTGCCAATTTAATTTTCCAGTGGTGCGAAAAGATTATATGAAATCTAAATGGCATAATATACTAGTTTATTCATTTGAACTTGCTAGTACTTACCTTAGTGTGATTGTGAGGGTGAAAGAAACATGACATGAGTTTTTTATACATGCGAGTACATATAAAACAGGTGAGATTGCTAATAAGATGAGGATTGCATGCTTCAAGATGTGTTTTCATTTCATTTCCTGTATTGAAATCTCAAATCTGAATGAAACTGAACCCGGTCATTATGTTATTGCTACTTTGAAGAACTACTCGTTAATGGTGAACATACTTTCAAGTTGAATTACGTGCATTAAGGTGCACTTGATGCTGAGGCAGTCGAAACCTGACAGAGCAAGTTTAGTGCTAATTGTTAAGACTTTTTTAATTACGATAAAGTTAGTCAGGTTGTCCTGCTTCGAAGAGGAGGAAATGAAACCTTTAATCAATAAAATATTCGTAAACGCTATCATCGTGATTTGAGTCCACTGTGCTTTCGATCGGATGCATCAACCTACATTTTGCAATTCTGCCGCACCTTTACGACAATTACACAATGTCCAAAAATCTGGTGGACGCACTCTTCTTGTTTAGATTCTCTTCGTCGCTGTTACGTGTTTTTGAGGTCACCTAAGACTTAAGCTTAAATTGTCCAAACTGTAGGTGAGCCACCAGAAGTTGAAAAGCTCACAATGTTGAGGAAAGCAGTGCCGGAAAAATTCTCAGCATTTCTTCCCAATCTCAACAGTCAAAATCCAGTGAGCAAAGCCGCCAAGACGGAAGCCTGAGGAGGAAACTTTGCTTGAAATTTTGGCTTAGCTCTAAAAGCCAACTCACATTGTTATTTCACCGTCGGATTTGGCCAACTTATGGCGAAGAGGTGCCATGAGATGACATGTGACAAGAGCAAGTACACCGTGTCATCTGCCACTCAAGCGCATGTGTGCATTCGGCCTTAAGTGTATAAAGAGCTGCGTTGAGGATGAACAACGGCTTGAAAGGAGAGAAAAACAAGATTTTTCGAGACGGAGGAAAAATAAGCGTCCCTAAAATAACCCGGGACACATACTGCATACTATGACGTACACGAACTCCTTGTTCCTTGTCTTGTCCTCCTATTATGTCTTGTCTGTACTGCTTACTTCAATCTCTTAACATTTTCTCAAGGTGCTGGCTTTAGCTTCATCACGGCTTGAATCAGTACTAGGGTCTTTGTCTTGGTACTCCAATGGTTTAGCACCGCAACTACGTCGTGCCATGAGCAAAATTTTCACTCACGTTCTGCGCAGTTTAATAAACCAAGTTGTGACGAGACCACTTGACTAAAGTGGTTCAGCAGGGCGGCTGTTTATCTACCGTTTTGATTTTTGTAGAAAAATTCCTTAAAAATGAGAGAAATGCACGCAAGGAAAATTGAGTCTGGTCTAAACTACAGTTCTCAAGAACCCAATGCGACACTTTGTTGACTTTCATCACTTGCAATATTGCATCGCATTTCTAGCCGAAACGTTTTTGTCACGCAATTAACTTGTCTGCAAGCGGCGACGAGACCATCGGATGACACCTCTGCGGGGTCATGGAATCAAAACCCGACTTGAATCACCCTTCCTTTCAGCAGCTGGAAGTCGTGATTCGATAATAAAGAAAACTTGAGATTGCCAAGGAGGAAAAATTACGGGAGGGAAAAGATTCACAGAGCGGGAGTGGCTAATAGAAACACGTAAAATAATGTGAAAGCAGCTCATCTTGCGCCCCGCTCTCACTGACACCGTTTAAGCAAATGTGCAAGTCGTTTGAGAAAAATGCGATAAAAAACTGCATCGCCTCGGTTTCTTCGGGCCGGGACGTGTGTTTTCCAAATGAGTTTATTGCAAGACTTGATGAGTCCCGGCTGAGAGAGAGAGAGAGAGAGAGAGGGACCGAGATAGAAGCTCATTGCTCTAATAGCAAATGGCAAGTAGTTTGTTTGCCTCCACTTTTCCTCAGCAGCTACATCATGACATAATAAGACACTTAGAGAAACATTTACACGAGAAAGGAACTCGGCTTTCATCCTCATTTAGCTCCGAACACAGACTTGTTAAAAAAAGATTGGTGTGGCAGAAATAACTTGGATGGATACTCTCTTATTCTCCTTAATACTTGTAAGCTTTTTGTTTGGAATGAAAACTACCTAGAGGCATATTCATGCCGTGTCTTGCTACCACATGTGCATCCTAGGCTTTTTCCTCAGTGCTTTTTCGCAAAGTCTAACGACAGCCACCATAGTTACAGTTCTGATTCTTATGCAATCCTGTATGAACTGTAATGTAAGTAATATCGCGGCTTCATTTTCAAAGAGAGCTTCAGGCGGTATTTCAGTCAGACTTTGTGAAACCTCATTGCCTCCATGGGGATGACTCTCGGCAGTTTGCGAAATAAGTGCGGAGTAGAGACCATGTGTGTGCCGTCATGAAGAAACTGAAGGATGGACCAGCAACTTCTGAAACAACGTTTTCTTTCTTCAATTCGACGCATTGAACATGTGGGGAACATGCGGCAATATTTTCACTAAACTTCGGGCACCAAATTTAAGGCTTCATCGCATCGTAAACCTGGATTCGGTTTCGGAGAATGTGCTTCATATAGACTTGTGATTGTCGCCGAGGTTTCTATGCCATGAATTCTAGAAAGTTTTTAGTTTATTTCATTGCCTTCGGTTTTTCCCTGCAGGTAGAACTTAGGTCAAGACCAAGATATGATTTGGTTAAAGCTCGCAAAATTAAAACCAGGGTCTGGCTCAATCACAGCTCGGAAAATTTCAGATCGGACAAAGCCAATAAAGATGGCAACATCAAGAGGAAAAAGGTACCCAGACTTCAGACTAGGCTAGTGAACGTTACAATCGAGTCTTAACTGGATCTAGTGACTCTCTCCTAGCTTCGATATCCCAGTGAAAAAATGTTCCGAGACATGTTTTGATTTACTGTGACTTTCCACATCCCATCTTCCAACTTCAAGTTATGTATACTTTAGCTTGTGGCACTGTGTAAAGTCAGAGTACGACTGTCTGGAAAAGAAGGAACATTGCTGACTGTTGACGTTGACTCTGTGTCTCAAGACTGTGTTCAGGTCTTCTTCAAGCTGTCTTCTTCCTTCCAAAGACACTAAATCCGGCTTCGGAGACGTGAGAAAAATGAGAAGTCATTTAGATAAACACGCGCAACCGCTATCGCGACAAACAGCATGTTTCACTTGGGCAAATGTGAATTTTTTTGATCGATGATTTTTCACTAGTGTTTCTCATCGGGTTAGACTGCATGATAGTCTCACCTTCATGGGTCTGTATGCTGTGTCGATGAAACCAAGCAATTCATCTTATAAATTCAGAACCGGCGCAGAACTCAAACATTACAAACGAGTAACGATGGCAACAGTTGCGATACTTGCCATGAAGTCACGGTGAAAGTATCCAGGGCATCCAAAAAGCATCCTCTTCTGGCTTCATTTCGCATTTTAGCTGGCATTCTTACGGGGTTTGAGAGCCTCCACTCTCACAATGCCTCAAGCCAGTTCTCGTTTCCTGAAACAAGATACGTTCTTAAATTACATCATCAATGGCTCATGGCAATGAATCCCGAGCTCCCGAACATGTACAAAGAGGGGGAAGCCAAGAAAACTGAAGGAAGGAAGCTGATGAGAGGTGCTGCCAGGGCCACAAATATAAATCTCACGTTAACTACACATCGATTAGTATGAACATTAACGTTGTGAGAATGAACAAGTAGTAGTTGATGAATGCTGACTGCTGCTGGTGTGACTGCTCCACGAGACCGAAGACGTATAGAAAATCCCTCACGTCTGTGTACATTTTTTCCCTCTTTTACAATTTACCACCGCGTGAATGTTTATGCATGCGAAAATTTAGTACAACAAATAATTTTACGACTTGAACAGAGGAATAACACATAACGGCACAACAGACATGCATTACAGTCTCGGCTCGGCAAGGCGGCAGGCTAACGTGCCGTACCGTACTCCGTGAGTTGTCGCTTCATGCAAGTAGCTGTTCTATTAAATACTTTTGCTGGTGGTGATACGGTTGTTACGGTATCGATAGCAGGCTAACGTGCCGTACCGTACTCCGTGAGTTGTCGCTTCATGCAAGTAGCTGTTCTATTAAATACTTTTGCTGGTGGTGATACGGTTGTTACGGTATTGATATTTTGAATGTAACGGTACTTGGAGTCTTGAAGTTTGTTGAAGATGTAGTGCAGCTGCTGTAGTGGGAAATGTGCAAGTTGACTTGAAGGTTGGAAGTGAATTATAGTAAGAATGCAGAAAGCTGGCTGTGGCGTGCTGATGAGCGGAATGAATGCTTGTAAGGATCATTTATTTTAACATAATTTTCCTCTGGTTGAATAACAGCAAAGCGTTTGAGCCCCTGCGCAAACGGTGGAACACAAATGGTTCGGAGAGTGCTCAAGTGCCGGATCATCTTCTCAAGCTTGGATTTATCGTCGTCCCGAAACTCATTAAAGGAAACTTGATCTATTGAGGGATGGGCTCGAGGAAGATTTACCAGCCTTGCACAAACTGCAAACACAAGCTCTTTTTATCTCGTCCGTATAGTACTAAACCTTGAGAAAATAACTTGCGTCCTTTCTCTAATCTCTCTCTCTCGCTCTCTCTCACCCCAAGGACCTTGCCCGCCCGTCTTATCTCGAGAGCAATGAGCGTTTCAACAGTGGTAAAACGTAATGGAAGTTGTTATACAGGGCTGATGGAGGAGGAGAAAGCGTTGCTATGGAGATTTCGCACTAGTTGAAGTCATTGGACCTCTGTGCTTCATTCCAAATGACAATTTTCCATAAAATAGGGAGTCCGTTCCTTAGAACGGTACTACTAGGTGAAACACCGAGTTAGTTACCATGGCAACGTAGTGACCTTGCCTCCAGTCTCAGACATGTTATCTCCATGGCCATTTATTGCTACACGTGTAATGCCATTAAGCCATTAGGACTACTAATAACTCCAAAGCTGATAACAGAAGTAACAATGCCTAAAGAGACGTATGACAGTACTGTGGCATTTTTGCTACAAGTTTGCGTAACTTGGAAGCGCCAGGCGTCCGATTCCGGTCGACAAGGTTCCGAAAATGAGGACTTGAAGTCCTGAGTTTAAGCCAAGCAGGGCTTAAGACTCTCAATTCTTCAGATGAATGAGCTGATTGTAAAAGCGCATTACAGATTACACACTGTTTGTACAAACTGGACTACTGGAAGCAGGACTGAAGTGGCAATTCGAAGATATTGCTCCGACCCCGGCTCATGAATGAAGAGCATGAAAAGAACAAGAAGAACAATTTCGGTTTTACTAGCACCCAGACAATCGACCATTTGTGGACTCAACAACTAATAACACCACTAATGCTAATACTTCTTGAGAGATCTAAACAGATAGAGGGACAATGGGGTCGGGTTACCAGCGGGTTAATGAAAAGTACTACTGCACAACTTTACTTTTGTCCGAAGTAAATCAAGGAGAAGACAAATGGTTCGTAAAATGAACGAGTTTTAGCGCAAGTAGAGGTAAGCACAGCTTTGTAAATACAAGGTGTCTGTCTCTGTTCATAAATCCGTACAATTGCCTATTGCTAGACATCACTTATTGTAGGATATTGTACAAAAGCGTGGGATGTAAACATTCAAGAGGTTTCCCCAGGCGAGAATACTGAATGGACCATGCTCTTAAGAAAGTGAAGTACTGTGAAGACAAATTTGTAAGGAGTTAGTGAATCGGAAGCAATAAACACAATGAGAGTTTACCCGACCGCGGTGAATTCCTATCACAACAAAAGATTAAGAGAATAAAAGTACAAAGTGACTGACGTGAACCTTGTCTACATTTATGCTGGAAGTATTGCCACAGTACCAGGGTCGGTAAAGATGGTAAATAGGCTGCAAATGAGCGTCAGGGATTTTGACTGGCTTCTAGGCTAAGGATTCTGGATGAGGTGAAGTTGAAGGTAGGAGTTGTGGCACCACGTCCATTTCTTCCTTGTTTCAAGGATTACGTTTCCTTGAATGACTTTTTTCAATTTGTGAATTCGGCTCAGTGCATAAGTGGCATGGAAGGTGCATTGGCTTGATTGGATTGCATGGATTGGTGTCACTAGTTGCTCTTTTTTCTTTTGTGTTTTCTCCAAGTCACAATGTCTACAGTTTAGTCCTATGGCTGAGATTGATCAAGAGGATTGGAACAGTTTCAGTAAGCCGCTTGAAGACGATCTAAGGCCTGAGTCTAAATTTACCTGGAACAAGGATTTGCAATACATAATTAATGACTAACGGCTAATGAGAGTGGGCTGCCACCTGGTCGTACAGGTAGTATGAATGTAAAGATAGTTTTGCAAGTACTCACCTTTTGCAGTGCACACGCATCCTTTTGTTCCTCGAAAAAGCAACGGTACATTGGTGAATAGATTCGGGAATCAAAAGTTTTGAATACAAAGCTTTGTTGTAGCCATTGTTCCGGTTTTTTTTATACCGGAGAGGCAGTGTGTGATCACTGATCAGTGATCAGTCGGATGTTCGCCAAACGTAAGGCTTTGTAATTAAGCACGTGAATCTGTACAAGATAACGTTTGCTAAACAGAACTTGTTGTTCTAACAGCTCTGGTCAGGGCTTTGAGTGCAACAGGCTGGGGAAGAAGCACAAGGGGAAGCGCTAATGATGATGATGAGCCATTATGGGTTACGTGAAATAGGATCAAGAGATGAAGTTTGTCCACGCTCCAGTGATTAAATTCCTTCCTACAATTCATCATCTGCATGGATGAAGAGTATGTAAACACCGAGATTTACCCTCTCAGTCAGACTCATCGGACTACCTCAGCATCGAAGCGTGTACCGTGGACAGGACAGTGACGCTGATGAGATCGATGGGTTGCGGGGTTGCAGCCCTTTGCTACAAAAATCAGATGGGGAGGGGGTCTTCAGATCATCTGCATCAATCCAGTGATTAAATTCCTTCCGACAATTCATCATCTGCATGGATGAAGAGTATGTAAACACCGAGATTTACCCTCTCAGTCAGACTCATCGGACTACCTCAGCATCGAAGCGTGCACCGTGGACAGGTAAGCCAGGACAGTGACGCTGATGAGACCGATGGGTTGTGGGGTTGCAGCCCTTTGCTACAAAAATCAGATGGGGAGGGGGTCTTCAGATCATCTGCATCAATGATCATTTGTTCCCGCCATGAGCCATGGCCTTGCGTATTTACAGTATAGCAGGAGGAGACTCAAGGGCCGAAGTCACAGGTCAGGTAAGCCAGTACCATATGCACGTACGTAAGATACGGTGAGTTACATGAAAATATGAACTGATGGGCCCGTTTCCACCCTAGGTTAGTGTACCCTTAAAAAATCCAGCATTTAAGTATTCTGTCCCACGTAATTCAATTGGGTTTCCGTGTTTCGAATCAGTAAAGCATGTGTTCATGTCAAAAATTTTGAACTGACTCATTTTGACCGTATGTCGAGCACTCCAGAAGCAGGACTTGAAGCCTGAACTTTAGCTTGGATGACTAGCGATTGGGAAGCCTTGCCGATGAATTCAAGTTTGAAAATCAGAGCTGATATTTGCCTTCTAATTCAGCTTGGCATTTCATCAAAACAAAAAGATCTCATACACCTGTGTTATCTCCTGCCTGCTGCGAGTTTCAAGGGAAGCTTCATCAGGCTTTTGCTTTTCGATATTGGAATCAGTAGTAGAGACTCAAGGCAAGGCACAAGACAATTTGTTCATAGAAAGTGCTTGGATTCTGGCTAGATTCATAGTAAATCTTGGTGTACTGACACTGACACAGGTGAAGGGCCTATGAAACAAACATGGACACAGAAAATATGAACCAGTATACACATCTCTTGCATCTCTCATCGGATCTTTAGATCACAAGGCTTTGAAGAATTCCAGGACGGAAAGCATCTCGGAAGCTGGGGAACTGCATATATGGAGAGAAAAAAAGGAAAAGCAAGATCAATTATTCGGCTGGTAGAACAAAATACATCCTGATTTAACAAGAAAGAGCCGAGTTAAACAAGGAATTCCGTCCTTGCTCACTTACACTTGTGTTTGTCAACTTCACAGTCTTGTGGAATCCGAAACCTTTCCTGATCACGATACGATCGCGTAACATTCTACATTTGTTACCGGGTTACCTTAGTTGGAAGAAGGGATGTGTTCCTTCCTATCTAAATCTTCCTTCAGGACTTCCTTCAGGTATCGGCTAAGACATCAGTAACTTATGTGGAGAGCGCAAGGTCTAATTCACCTGTGCCTCGTTCTCTACACTCCTTTGGCAAGATCGGTCCCTTAATCCATAAACATGTGCCGTGACATGATAAAATTCGTAAACCAGATCATACATTGTATGATCATCAGATTATAGAAAATTATCTTCTCCAGCTTCAGTTCAACAATACGTGTTTTTCCAAAGCATTGACCTCCAGCTCGGCCCTTAAGGCACCACTACTCGTGACAGGTAGACAAATTTGCAAGGATCGGCGACTCTCATGGTTTAAGACCTTTTAATGGAAAAAATGGCACCAGCAACTGATTTCAGCTATACCTTTTATACAACCCTCGTTGCATTAGTTGACTTAGATTCCAAAGAAACTAGCAAGAATCGAGCTGACGACAGAATGAGGAAAAGCCGCATCATGACTTGGTGAAATTCTACATTCTAGCCTACATTGATGCTTCAGGCTGAAAGTTTACCCGAGAATTCGATCCTCCGTATCAGCAGATCACATATGAGATACGAGGGAGACATTTAATGCTGTGCTATCATCAACAAGATATTTGTTACACAAGCTCTCGCTCCTGGGATCAAAAACTGTAAACATCACCCGGTGTCTTTTCCAAGATCAGCCTTACGGTTAATAATACCAAGTCCTTTTCTCAACGAGCCCATACTGAAGCACTACTACTTGCACGGATTTAAACCAGGTTAACGGAAATGGAAACCGATCCTAACGATCTAGCTGACTTGACGAGCAGAATGATAGTCATGTGTCGTTCTGTTCCTTGTGTCGGATCTTTGGATGTAGAGACTTGTATCTACGTCAATATGTGACAAAATCCTGCAAACGTTTTGGCATTCATAGAATTTGCGCCAAAACTCAAGATCTCCTCTGCAAGTTCTGGGGAACAACCACAAGAGCAAAATCCCCTCAAGGTAAAGGTCCAAGTCCTCATATGGTCAATTGGTTGACAGAGTTGGACTGCGTAGATGACCATGTAATGCTACTGAATTTGTTTTGAGTTTTTGAAAACACCTGTACAAATGTTATGCAAAACTAGGTTTCCTACCTGAGGCACAAAGTTCAATGATTGACAGGGTTAAGATTCTTGCTCAACAAGGAAAGAATGAACAGTGTCTTTTGATACTGTTAGTGTTACTGAATTACAAACTACAACCTTCTTCTTGAGCTTCCACAAGGTTCGCATATGGAAGGAGAGATGGTGAAGGAGATTGACTCCATTTGCATCATGGATTGGTAAGGGAGTTTAACTCGCCAGTTTGCAAGCCGTTGGAGAGATTGGGATATGTCGTGGACCTGCGGAAAGTCAGGCAGGATGACGAGAGGCGATGAAGAAAAAACATATAGAAATGCTAGTATCAGGTTACACCATCCCTCGTCGTCATAGTTACTTGGCTTTGTCTATTTTTTGCTCAAGTAACCTGATACTTTCTCTCCTCTCTCCCTCCTTCCCCCTCCCTTCCTCCTCCTTGTCATGACTTTTAGTGCTGGTAAGTACGCATGGGGAAGATGGGACAGGAGAGAATATGTAGGAAGCAAGATGCGAGATGATGAGAATCCGCTCAAATGTGTGTACATAAGCAGGCCTGGTGGTGGCTGACAGCATCTATCCTGTTTGCTCCAGCAATCTTCAGATGATTGCATTAGTTTTAGTAGTTTGTCTCTGTTGTTCCACGGCTTCAAATTTCTTTGAAGGAAGAGGCAATTCCGGCCGTAGGTAGCAAACACTACTTAGAGGAGTTTGGTACTATCATTCATCCCACAATCAGATTAGAAGTTGTCCAGAAATCTGCCAGTTCCAACCTAACTATGGAGAGGATCGAGGAGCCTTAAGGGTCGGCTTGGAGTTTGTAATGGTTTGGTGCTTATTCAACACGGTATGCTCTGCATTTGCAAAAAACTTGCGCAATTGCAAAGACGGCGATCATGGCGCCTCCAGGTGCCTGGTTAACGTAACATTTCGTGTAAAACCCTAATGGTTACAGATTTAACCGGCATTTAATATCCTATGGACGAAATGAATTCCCTTCATCTGGTGGCAATTCTACCTTGTTTTATAGGCTCTGATGGACGATAAAAAGCCTTTGGAAAGTAGAACGAGCTGTAGACAGTACAGATAGGCTGGTAGACACAGAACAGCCTTTTATTGCATCATTCCCCCGGTTTAAAAAGTCAAGAATGCGTGATAGACTCATCCATGTCCTCTTTGATCTTTTCACACTTGGTTGACTTTGGTGCAGATGAAGGGATTCTGTGTGCGCCATTTGGTATCTGGTCGTTTAATTGCCGCCCTTTGATACCGACACAGGGGGATGAAAGCTGTAAAAAGGCCGCTAGATGTGTTTTTAACTCCTGTCGCCTCCTTCCATAAAGTCCATTGTGTTCGTCACAACGATTGCCGCTAACGGTTCCCCAGGCAGGGATATTAAACGGGTATCTGGTAGACTTTTTTTTAAAGATTTTCATCTCCGACACTCCGACCAGGAGCGCTCTTTAGTACTCGCTGATCTCCTTCTGGGTGTTGTTGATGCTCATTGGTGATTGTTTTTTCAGCCCTTTATTACCCTTTGCCGGGTTGGAACTTGGGGTATGCCGGTTCCGACAAACGGGAAATCGGATAACGGCGCGGGGAAGAGGAAACGGGATTAACGACAATTGCGGTGTGTGGTGTTCGCACACATTCCGGAAGTAGTCGGCAAACGGCTTTGTAATCGTTTTAAGATGAATTTTTAGGCGAGAGGGTGCTGAATTAGCGAAAAGGATAGACAGATTAAAACTAGGCATGAATTCCAAAAAGCTTGCAGGTGCGCTGGTTCTCCACCCGGTTTCTGCATCGGTACCGATGAAAATGCAATGGTAATCAAGAAGAAACAAGCAGACCTGACGAAATCAACGCTAAAATCCTCATTGCTCAAGAAGATTAGCATAGAGAAAATATTTTCTTAATCACCGTCGCAGACTGTAAAATTCCGCCGCCCAGCCGCCTCTAATTGATCAAGTTAACAACGAGTTTCACACATGCGAGAACGTCTCTGTAATATCAAACGTGATTATGAAAGGGGCATTTATGACCGCGGCTGGTTTCATCAAGTACAGGGGAGTTAATTCTCCCTCCGCTCCGCTCGGGCCAGACCAATGACCGGCTGCGTTATTAGCACGCTTTGAACCGTCATTATTCTCATTATATGAGAAGGAATACATTATGGAAACAATATTGACGAGATGGAAATGAATATCTGCTATTAATGAAATTACATCCCGGCCTATTAGCATCTCAAATCTCACTCAACCTTCCCACATCCGTAGTTACCTCTGTCTTGAGGGCGAGGGATTGTAAGCAAAGATGATCTCAAAGTTGCGATGAATTACAAGCCAATGGTTGATGCTGTACAGTTTTGCGGTAGTGTATTCGTTTCTTGGGGTAGGAACTCATAAAGTGCATCTCATCAGATTTTCGAAGATCTCCTCACTTTTTGCCTGAATCGAATCTGGCCTAAAGTCCTGAAGTTACCTGTAGTGTTGGGGTTGACTGTGGCGGTGAATCCTGAAAGTGGTGGAGTGGAAGCGAGTGAGCCGATGGAATTTGTTATAAGTGTCGATGATGAGATGAAAATTAGGATTATAATTTTAATAATGCTCTTCAATTCACAACTGTAATTGAGGGCGTGCCGAGAGGAATACAGCATTACGGAATCGAACACGGTGTGGTGTTGTGTTAAGGCACCGCTCGCGCTCCGTCCAATGGGATAGCTCAGGCTCAATTTTCCATGGTTCAAGATGAGACAAATAAAAAATTCATGGTATCCATCCATGGTTTTAAAGCCTGTGCATGATCTGAGAAATTGCGAATCAAAAAATTATCATGACCATTAAAAGTAACCGGAGAAACGGATTTAGTGAACTTGGATTTGGTGACAAGGCTGCGAGAAGTTTCAGATGGGAGTCAAGGTAGACAGAGACCCTGAACTTTTGACCAATTGTTCCTGATGGTTTGCACGAGCAGTGACTAGAAAACGGTTGATTAGTTGAATTTGATTAAATTCGCTTAATTCTTTTGAGGGATAAACTGGCTTGAGACTGGAAGTGAAGATTGTTACGTGCAAAGGATGAAGTAATGAATGCAGAAACCAAGATGTTTTGAAAATGCTAAATGTAAACTTCCTATTGAAATACAAAATCAAGACTGCTTTTGCACGTGCTTTTCAACAGGTAACGTGTTAAAGGTTTGGTGCAACTTTAAGTTTTTTAATCAAGTTTGTACATATCAACAGACAGGATTTTCGGCCCCTCTTTCATTAGATGGCGGATGGGTAAAGTGCCGATTGTGGGATGCAACCTGTAATTTCTACTTGATCTCGATAACCGGCAACGTCTAATTATCTTTAATACGATCGTGGGCTTTTTCAAAGGCTTTTTCTGAAGGCTTATTCTTCAACAGTATTTTAGTACAGCTCTGGTTGGCTATTGACAGTCGATAAAGAGAAAGAGAACTTCAGGGATTGCTGATCAACTGTGGTTACAAAACCCAATCCGTGATCGACTGAAGGGACACTTATGTACATGGAAGTGTGCAAGAAAGTCCAATATTCGTAAGATTGATTGGGATTAGTTGCGGGCATAATCGTGTGTCTCCTCCAATCTGTTACTAATTATAGGAAGTACAAAACGGTAGAGAAGTCAGGTGAGAAGGAACGTTGTTTAGATGGGCCTGAAAGATGATTGAAAAGTTTCTTGGATTTTACTACGTAGTCTTTAAAGTATGGCAAGGAGAACAGAGCCTTAGGGCTTTCAGGTCTTTTGGTGGCAATGGCAAGAAAGAAAGGCAGAGAGCAGTGTGGTGGTTTGGTAAAAATTTTTGATAACAACAATTTTTGAGCATTGAAAATTGAAGACTTGGGGCGTGATGCATCGAGATGAATTTCCGCGTCATGACATGATGCAGTCAGAGTAAATGAGGTGTGCACGCCAAAGTAATTGAATTTAGGATAAGGGAANGTGTGCACGCCAAAGTAATTGAATTTAGGATAAGGGAATCGTAATTTATGTCCTGCTTTACACTATAATTATCACACTTTCTACCTTATTTATTGCTCTACTGTTTTCAGCTCTTGGTGCAGAGGATACCTTGTGCAAGAACCGAAGGTCTTGGAGTCAGTCCAACCAGGATGATTTGGAGAGTAATTGGCATGACCTACCTGCGCTGTGGGTGCGCACGATGAATTTAATTTCAGACTAACTGATGCAAAGTAACGTGGACAAAGTTTCACATTGCCCCAAAAACCATAATCGTACGTTTCCCTGCCGAAAGCCTCCGCAAAGCTCACCAATGGCTTTTACCATTGCTCATTGGCCCAAAGCGGGAGCTCATGTGTTTTAAATGCTTAATGCGCAATTTTTTCTTTAGCTGCGGAAAATTAACTGAAAACGTTGTAATTATAATTAAAATAATTGACAATATTGGCTTACTGCTGTAAACATAACTTTGAGTCATGTGGCTTTCAGAGGGTTTCCATTTTATGCTAAGTGGGAGCTAACCCTGATTTGTGAGCTCGCTGGTAAAATGGTAAGGTTTTTTAATTGTAATTCTTGTGTCAATTGTTAGCATACTGGCCTAATTAAGTGCATTCAATATTGAGAGATAATGGGGATTACAATTACATTCCAGGATCTGAAACGAAATCGAAGCTGACATACGGACATGACCAATCTTTATTGACTGTTTTCGCTTTGCTTTCTATGTCGATTGAAATTAACTTTTCTGCCATCTTCATGGGTTCAAGAGAAAACGAAAAATTAGAAAAGACGAAACGAAGACTTGCAGCTGTGGCCTTCTTGACAAATATATCTTTAAGTGGGTCCTACAAGGACGCTGGGTGGTGCTTGGAACATGCGAAACAGGAAGCTGCAGCAGCTGCTAACTCTGTGATTATTGAATATGCTCCTCGGGAAGTCGGTAACAGAAAAGAAGGACTGAATTCTGTGGCTCCTGGAACAAATGGAATTTATAATGAGGACCATAATCAATGCAACTTAGAGCCTAAGAATGACAAGGAAGAGTTAGCGTCTCAGGAATCGAATCCTTTGCCTGACGCTGGTATTGCATCCTTGGGCAGGTTTCGGTAAGTTTCATGTGATGGTTCTTTCTGTGAAGTTGTCGATGCGATAGAATTGATTAAACAGAATTTCTAAAATAATGAGGACCATAATCAATGCAACTTAGAGCCTAAGAATGACAAGGAAGAGTTAGCGTCTCAGGAATCGAATCCTTTGCCTGACGCTGGTATTGCATCTTTGGGCAGGTTTCGGTAAGTTTCATGTGATGGTTCTTTCTGCGCAGTTGTCGATGAGATAGAATTGATTAAACAGAATTTCTAAGTTTAAATGTGATTTCTGCAGGGCTAATACGGGTAGTAGTGAGGCAAGCTTCAGGTCGAGGCAACGACATCGACTTTGTACATCATGACTCCGACATATCTCATGTTTTAAACCATCACAGACACGCACATTTTAGTAGTGCTGAAAGCGTTGAACATGGTAAGATTGGTGATAAAGAAGTCTTTATTTTGGAAATTTATGCTGTCGTGAGTGGTGGTACTGGCATAAAAAGAGGATTCACTCGATAAATGTTCTGGATTTTCTAGGCGGAAGAATTCGGCAGATCTCGACTTCTAATATTTCGGAATGCTCGTCCAGTCACGGAAATAAGGAATTGAAGATCTTGAACTTAACGGGAGCTACCAATGCCGAAGATCAGGGACGAGCGACTGGTCATCATGCTGGCAAGAAGGACGCCTTTGCTTATATTTTCAGCGTTACCATATTCTCGTAGTCATCGGAATACAAGGTACGTTACTTTAGGAGTCTGAGACTAGAAGTTTGTGTGGCGTGAATACATTTTGAAGTCCTAGGATAATTTATATTATGATAATCACCATGAAATTAGTGTCAAATATTTGTAAATTCAATTTTAAAGTGTGCTGTGACGAAATTGGTTTCACCTACAATACCCCATTGGATTCAATATTGTTTAAATTTGAGTTTGCTTGAATGTTATTTCATTTTTATGACCTGGGGGTGCACGTAAACCCGGGTAATTGTAACACCAGGTCTAATTTTGTTCGGGTCATAATGGCTTTCCGAGTGAAATCTACATGGAGCGGATCACAAATGTCTGGCATTGAATCCGTCTTAGGAAGCACAAGGTTTCTTTAAAATGTTGGCTGACTTTCATTGGGTGTATGTTTTTATTTTCTTGATATGCGTTTTTTATCAAAATTTTGATTCCAAGACTATTTGCATAACACTTACTGCCAAGTTTTTCGCATTTGACTTACTGTCGGGCATGATATGCTGATATTAACAAACTAAAGCCAATGCATGATTTGCATGATATGCAACCTTCTCTTGCTAAACGTGGAAGGGTAAATGAATAAATTTACATTTATTGGTAACTGATTCCTTGAATATCCATTACAGATCTATTGAACGAGCTGAAACTGTTCGGCGAACTCGGAATTTATCCGGAAAT
>VRMD01001326.1:0-17536 GCA_009872375.1 Sminthurides bifidus
GGGTGACCGCTTGGGAATCCCGGATGCTGTTGACTTTTTGCCAATTTTTTGCGAAATTACATCAAGAACTGACAATTCTTCTTAATTTTTGAACCCAATACAGCTGATTTCGAGCATTCGTTTTCTCTTTTACGGACTAAATTCTGCATTGCATCAGTAAAGCTCTTTTCACTTTTACTGTATCCAGCCAACAAATGTTACCTCGAAACTATACATCAGTCTGATCCACCATATCATTAGGCAAAGCATCTCGTTACCTTAGAAGAAGCAAGCCAACCATCCTGGACAACCATTCCTTGCATCAGAATGGACAAAAATCCATCCAGGATTGTTCCGTTTCACCATTTGTCGTAGTAACTCTTTTCCCGTCTCATGTCTCCTGCATCCACGCGGGGTTCTAGGGCGTCTACCTGCACTAACTTACTTTGACTGTCCCCCATCCAGATTCAAATCCTTAAGCCATAAGCTCTTACTACAGTCCCATGTTTCTCTCCAGTCCTTGTGAAATTGTCTTTTATCAATTTCAAGAATCTAAGTCACCGGAAAATATATACAACCAAACAAATGTTTGACACGGAGCAGCGGAGAAAGCCCTAGGAACAATTAAGGATTGTTCCGTTTCACCATTTGTCGTAGTAACTCTTTTCCCGTCTCATGTCTCCTGCATCCACGCGGGGTTCTAGGGCGTCTACCTGCACTAACTTACTTTGACTGTCCCCCATCCAAATTCAAATCCTTAATTCATAAGCTCCTACTACAGCCCCATGTTCCTCGACTGCCCTTATGAAATTGTCTTTTATCAATTTCAAGAATCTAAGTCACCGGAAAATATATACAACCAAACAAATGTTTGACACGGAGCAGCGGAGAAAGCCCTAGGAACAATTGCCGTTAAATTGGATTTTCCCTTTCCATGCCGGTATAGATCACAAAACTGCAGGACATCCGTCTGGGACAAAACGTCGGAAAAAATCTCAGGTCGCATTTGAAATACAAGCGAGTCCTACTCCCATTACAAAATTACTCTCCAAGCTTGCGACAAACAGATTGGCTAACTTGAAGAATTCAAATTAAAATCCACCCTTCGGTCCCGGACAACTCTGAGAGGAGACAAAGAGTCTGTACCTGGTGTTTGATTGACCCTAAAGATGCAAAAGATAAGCTGAGATCGAGAGAGATGTGCCACTCGTTTACATTTTGTGTCCCAAGTCAAGTACGTCCAGTTCACAGGACACTACTGAACAGAAATCATCTGAAATGAAAACGAATTCCAGATTTTTACGACCATCCCCATTCTGAATAAAAAAACCCCGAGGTAAAGAAAGAAACAGAAATACGAGCTAATTGAAGAACTGCCGTTGTGTCACAACATGTTTGGTTTCTGGGACAGTTCTCGTCGAGGGTGAGAGTGAGATTTAGTGGAAAGAATTCCGGATTATGAACGCATGACTAGAAAATTGTGGAAATTATCCATCAAAAAATTGGGTGTCAGCGGGGGTGGTGGCTTGTTTTTAGCTCGGGCAGCCACCGCACCGGTGCCTTCACCCTCCTACCTGGCTACAGCTAAGCTTACTACCACCACCATCCATGACCATTTCATTCCAACTTCTTCGTCAGGGCAAGGCAAACTTATCTCTTCTCAGACTTACCTGAGCTTCTGCATAGATTCAACAGATACACACACGGAAGGATGAGCACTTTGATGATTTTATTCAATAGACTTCACGTGGACACACAACAGGCTGTATGACACCAGTAAAAGACGGGCAGCTGGTAAGAAGGAAAGGTGTGTGAGGTAAACAAGGATGACTGAAAAGTTTTTCATCGCGTGGTCAAAACATTGATACTTGAGCATTCAGCTTCCCATAGTGCGTTTTCCACCATCCATGACTTTCAGTGTCCCACAGGCCGATGCACATTTCCTGCTAACAAGACACTTTGATTGCAATAAATGTAATTAAAGTAAATGCCGGGACAGAATCCCCGGGGGACTTTTGGGAGATGAAATAAAATTCTGTCCGTGTTTTCATTCCGGCCTCTAGTACTATGCAGAAAACAGGATGCGGAGCTCTAGGAGTCAACCCTAGTAGAGGAAGGAAGGAGGATCATCCTGGCCACCCTCCCATAGTGTTATTATCTTCCAGAGATTGTTTGACGACGCATCTCTCTCTTTATGCCGTTTCTGTTCCTAACTCGCTTTCCTTGCAGATGTCCATTGAAAAAAGGACAAAATTCCTAGGACTCCAAAAAGCAGACGAAAGTACTTTGCTTATGAACAGATATCAATGCGTGTAGCATTAACCAGCTGAGAGATCGTGAGTGTCAGAAGAACGGAGGACACACAACCACAGAGAGCCTTTATCTTTGGCGACTTCACATGGCCTAAGAATGGCTCCTCATTTTCCCAATGTGGCAAAGGAAGCTGTGATGCATTGCACTTTTCTTTATCGCTGGTGGGCAGATTTAGTATACCGGTGAAAAAAGTAAATGATGGCTGCGGAACGAAATGCGAAACAAACCAGCTTAGAGGGAGATGGGAGATGCACTCTCCAAGGCGACATCATACATTACAATTACGTGGACTTGCATTAGGCAAGGGGAGACTGCTGGGGAGGGAGAGGATGAGACTTTCTTTTTTGGACACTTCAACTGCGCCAAGCCAAAAGCAAAGTGTGGGGTTGGGAAACACAAAAGGATAACAACAAAGCCAGGAAAAAAGATGACACCGACAGCGGACCAAATCAACCAATAAGAGGGCGAGCAATGAAAAAATATTAAATAAAACCATTTATTGATTCAGTACAAAAACACTATAATATGTTTGCCACACAGGGTCCTTTCAATGGCGAGTGGTAGGTGGCTGAAGTTACAGGAAGCAAAGGATGCTTTAGGAAACGGATACTATAGTTCATAGCTATTGTGTCAATGTTGCATAAACACGTAACAAGTTGTGTGAGACCCCCGCAGGCCATTATCTCCTCTTGTGTCAACAGGACACCGGCCTCTGGAAAAGTAGCGGGGGATGGATGAATTAAACGTTGTGAATTTAATTTCGCTCCTGTTTTTGAACTTGCTAATGTCACGATATGCGTTGGTTGCTGTAACAGAACTAGGTCGCTAGTTGTGAAGATGAAAGGCCAGGCTTTTGCTTTGCAGAAGGCATATATACCTAACTTTGTCATTCACAACTGTAGAATTTTAGGCATGACCGCAGAGGATAGTAAGTGAATTGCAACTTTCCAGCGGCTGCGCTGGTTCCACACTATTCTGGACATGAATTACCCGAAACTTGAAAGTATAAAAGTTCAGCTATCCCAATCCCGAATACCCGATCTCAATTTGCACTTTATCGTTTGGTATGCTTTACTCTTGCTTAACCTTGAATTCCCACGGGTCGGCTTCAAAAAGAGGAGCTGGTCCAAAAACCGCATGCAATATTCAGCACATCGATTAAACCAGCTTCCGATCTCGTTTCAGGAGAATCACTTGAATAAAAGTCTTGTTAAATATTAATGGAATTTCAAAAGATTTGGCGCTTGCATCAAATCTGTGGGGAAATTTCAAAGCATATGTGTACAAGTCCAACTGCATCCAATTTCACATTTGGAAGTTACCTCCTTGTACCGAATGTCAAATTGTGTGGCTTCCTGGTTATAGTAATAGCATCATTTGGTGAACTCACGCGTGATCTATGATTCATGGACTTTGAATTCATGACATGTTTTTAGCCTAATGGTCGGCTGCTGGTGGTTCTCTCCAGGTTCATGTGCCGCAGTGTGAAAGAGGAAAAGAAGTGGGAAAAGTGTTGTAGAACACCCAGAAATGCCACCCGATTTCATTGTCAAAGTTCCAGGGAGGGCCAGTGGCCCTCCCTGTAAAGTCTCCTGTGTCCCTTGGAGTCTTCTTCCGCTCGATTCTCACACATAGTGGCTTTAGTCTGTTCTAGGCTCCTAAGCCTGTCAGCTTGTCGGGTCCTGGATAAGAATGGTTGTTTGTGTGCAGTCTCATGATAAAATTCAGGGTCACAATGGGATGCGTCCCTTGTAAATCTTTTTCAATGGGGGTAAAAGTCAAATAGCTTTGTGCAATTGTGATTCCCCTGTAACAGAAGCGAAGTGGACAAAACGACAAAATGTAACACATCCTCCTGCTTGCACCTTCTCTCCTTGTTTACAGACACAGAGAACCTTTATGGGTAAGAAAAATGATGCATTTATCAAAAAATTCAGTCGGGAAGTATGTGTAAAAGACCGAATGCGGAAACCATGTACTTTTACCATTGCACAGTCGGTGGCACGGGTCATGAGAGAGACTTGGACGACTTGGAGATGGAAAATAGCTGGGTTACAGTTCCAAGCTTATAATGGTAGGAAAGGTTAAGCAGTTGTGCTCTCAGGTTAATAATGATTTGGATACGGAGATCTTTTATGAATTGTGGGAAAATTTCAAGTTTCTCATTAGTATTTTCTACTAAATTATAAACCCAAAACGTACTATGTTTTCCTCTTTAAGATGGTACAGAATAAGCAACCGTGGGCAGCAGTAAAATTTGAGTAATGTGTCATCATTACCATTAGCGTGTCTTTTTATCTTTTGGCAGGGATTCTGAGATGTATGAAATACAATGTTGTGACAGATAAACTACCTGGAGAAAATAACGGCTAGGTGTAACTTGCATTTCTTGTAAAGCTAGAAATTGAGCTTTAAAGACTATTAGATGCACCTGGTCTCATAGGAGCAAGACTTTTCCATTTTTGGATTCAACCCACCTGTGAATTTATTAAGGTCAGGTCAACGTGTTAGTAACGTTTGCGAGCTTCTTGTTATTATTAGGCCAGGTTCCTCTTCGAATTGCTATGATGGATTCGTTGAAATTCTAAATGAATGGTATAGCCTGTTTAAAATTCCTGAAACGCATCCCGTGGATGGAAATATTGCTTTTACATTGTTGGTTACCTTACTGCGTTGGGACTTGATCTTAATGCTGCAATTAAAATTTCATGCCATCCTTATGAAGCGAAAGAGCAATTATCTGTTGAAATTAGAATTAACGGACTATTGAGTAAAAACTGCTGAGGTTCACATTTCTACAACCAAATTAGACCATCTCCGCACTCCAGATGCCAACCTCTCACCTCACCTTCAATTGTCTTTATCGGTATGCCGTTCCGACGCCTGCGAAATGGCCTAATCTGAAAACAACCGTTATGCTAACCAAGCAATTTTCGTTCATCTTGCAAACTTACACTATCGCACTAAAAGAAATTTACTCTCCATGTTTTCAAATACCTCTATCGAAAATATCATTAATTTGCGATTGCAGTGTCACGGAAGAAATGTAGCAAACGGTACCGCTCAACGAAATGGGATACGCAAATTAGACAGTGCCGTTGTCAGCACATCTCAAACGTTCTACAGTCTAAAAAATTGTCTGTGTTTATGCCTAAAACGAAACAATTTATAGCGTCAAAGGAATTCATGCCGACTTTAGCTACAAGCCGAATTCCTATATAAAGTCGGTTAATTTTGATGAACTGCATCAGTCACCTGTTGGCTTAGGTATCAACTACCATAATCCTTCCACGATAAGATTTTTTTCGAGTCAAAAAGCTATACTTCTAGTTCCCAAAATGAGAACGTTTTCCGTCGTAGTGCTGGCCGTTTGGTTGGCGATGATTGCTGTGAGCAATGCAACTGATGAACAACAAGGGTAAGGTTCACAATTTCTAATTTATTTGCAAACACTATCTAATTTTGGACTTGAGGTGCTGTACAGTCGAGCCGTCTTGGTTTTTGATTGGGATTGAAGTTTTGGTTTCATACTAGAAAATCTCAGGATACATACGTTGAACCCAAGGAAGGCAAATATGAAGAAGACAACAAACCCTCCTATAAGTCAGTGGAGAATAAGAAGCCCTACGGTGCCCTTGAGAACAGGGACAAAGATGAAGAAGAAGGAGATAATGACTCCAACCAAAAGGATAATGATAATGGCAAAGACCAGGGCATCAAAGTAAACAGCTACCATTCCAGAAGCAGTAGCAGCAGTGAAAGCGACGAGGACTACCGTCATGGAGGTCGAAGGGGTCGACACGGATACCGCAGAGGAGGCAGGAGGGGTGGCCGCTATGGACATAGAAGATACGGACACGGTAAAAGATACGGGCATCGGTACGGACACGGATATCGGCACTACCCAAAAGTAGTGGGGTTGGGTAAGCCTATACAATTATAATTTCATCATAATAAATGCAAATTAAAGTAATTCATATGCGAAAACGTCGTTTATGATCATATTGTTGCTAGCAACTCACAGATAGCAGCGATATGCTTCGGAATGCCAAACATTGTCGATCATTTCTTCTTTCTCTGCTTTTGCAGGTCACGGTAAACACGAAATCCTAGCCGCAAGCAACAATAACGACGGTGACAACTGGTGAAGGTACGACGTAACTTAAGCACTGGGAGGAAATTCAGATCTAATTACATTTGATTTATGCCATTGCCATTAGAATTACAAGTGTCTCTTAAAATTCTTTCTGTAATTACAGAATCAAGGGTGAAGACGAAGTAATATAGGCTAGGGGTTGTCAGCTTGCAGCCCGCAAGATGCAATTCATAGCCTTGCCGTGATTCGAATAGAGAGTCATTGTCATCAGACTTTCTCAATTTAGTCTTTACCTTACAATCTGTTGGATTTTTAGCTATTGTTTTCACAGGGTACAGGATCCAAATTCTGAAACTGCCATGCGCAGCAACCACATTTGGTTATTGAATTCTTTTAGTAAATCCTTTCAAGTTATTAGAGTGCTATCCACCCAAATTACTTTCCTCTCTCTTCTTTCCAGCTAATCCTGAATAAACTGTAATTAACAAAAATTCTTCTACGGCGCTCATCACTGTGAACATTCATCAGCATCTTTTTGACTACAGTTGTCAAAATTAGACTAGTTTACTTGCCTCCGCTACGTCGCTTTGACTTGACCCAAGTCTTGCAATTAGTAACGGTGCAATATGTCTGGGTTCTTCAACTAACTACACTAAGTACAAATTAGATGTTTGCCGTAGTTATCAAAAGAGTCATTGAATTGATATTACTGATCGGCCAATGATCCAAGATTGTGCCACTATCTAACAGCTAGGGTTGCAGTTCTACAACTAATGGATTTCAAAAACCCACATGTAAGTAGCAGACGTAAATTGCAATTGTCTACGTAGTTATAAACAGCGTTATAGAATAATTAACTATAACATCTATGATGGTCAATAGGATTCCAGCATCCACGTAAGCATAACTTGCCAGCCGAATTCGGATGGGTCTGAGAGCTCGCACTTCCCTTCTAGAGAATCTGGCATCTCGCCGCCATGTTGCTAACAATTTTGAGCTAGCAGTGTTGCTCATACCGAGTGCCCGGAATCCAAGAATCAAGCAAGAAAATGCCATCCACGCTGAGCCAATCAATGTGAAGCAGACGACTCCTTTAGCGCGAACTGCCCCATATAGTCCGAAAACGCTCAAAGTAATCATGATGTTCTGCACGGCTGGGAGTAACGGCATCGCACTAAACTGATTCAGTTCTTCGAAAATCAAATACAGTTGTCTGTAAAGGTGGAGCAAATCTTGAGCCCCGTATCGATCCGTTTTCGAGTTCAAGATACTGGAATAATAGCAGTGTGTTTCGTGCATTAGATTAACTACATCCTTTAATTAGTGGTTGGCTCACGGGAATCTGGAAAATCTTGGAACAAGTCCTCCAATCATTAACTCAAAGACTTACCTCAAGTATTTGATTGTTGGTACCATACAAATGACGACGACCAGGCCTGCAATAAACAAACAACAATGTGCACAACACACGATTTCGACAACGGTTAGTAAAGCAGCACTGCTGATTCGCAAGGGTGTAAAAAAAAGATGAATTTGGATCTGAGCACAAGCTGGAAACAAAGGTAGGTGTGTTTGGCATGGCTATGGATGCACAAGTTACGAAGCACACCACTAGCCCATGTCCAGCATAAACCAATTGGAGAAACGTGGGAGGCCATTTTCAGTTCCGCTGTTTCCGTCGCCCGCAAATCCTTATTGAAGTACTTTGCATAGCCTGAAATCAATATCATTTTTTACCATTTAAAAAACCATAGAGGTATGTACATTAGAAAAGTTCATCTTGAGAGCATGGATGATAAAATATTTTACGAACAGATGCAAAACTCGGCTGCGTGATTAACGAATTCCGTCAAAGCTTCTTCATTAAGTAAAACTGTTATTTGGAATGTGAGCGGGAGCGACAATTGTGTGAGTGCATAAAGCAAAAGTAATTTGTCGAAATCAAAGCCGTCATGAGACTTGAGATGCCGCAAAAGTTGCACAATTACAAATATGAAGTACTGCATAAACATCAACGTTCCGAACCACCAGCCAAAGTTACAGGATCCCAGGCTTCTGATCCCAAGTCGTTTCTTATCCTTTTCCCAATAATAGCGATGAACTCTGAGAAAACTTCCAAGGTTGACTCCTGATGCACACACTTTGCACAATTTCGCACTCAAGAACGGTTCCGCAAAAGCCATCTTAGTGCGAACCGGCTCTCCTTCTTCAAGTCCATGAGCCAAGGATGCGTTTACGGGTTGAAGACGAGTACGACATGGAATCCTTGGCAGAGGCTGGACATCTTCCTCCGCATTCAAGATGACAGGTGTTGCAGACATTTCTAAGGAATCAGAGCCACGGGGCCTGCCACATACTTTGGACTTGCGTTTTGGCAGCCCCAATACTGATCGGTAGGAATCGAAGACTTTTCCGTTCCCATGTAAAAAAGCCATTGTTTCCAAGCCTGAATTCAATCTTTAGCGGAGCCACTGGGTCAGTACACCCTGCATCAAAGCATTTGTTGTAGTGCTTTAAAATAGGCCAGCACCAAAGACTTTCATGCCCGGTTAGATACCGAGGCGCTTATCATTGCTTGGATACCTTGTAGTGAAGGTGACCTCTTTGCACTTACCATTTTTTAATGCACTCAATCGAATTAAGATGAGTAAAATATCAGCGAAATTCTTCATATGGTTTGTGCATTTAATTTAATGAGGACTTTGCAGGCTCACGTAACTACTTCTTACGTTTGCATAAGGTGCCTGCATAGGGTGCAAAAGGTGCATATAGCATATAGAGTTATGACAGGCACTCAGATTAATCAGTAAGATGCTCATGGACGGAAGTAGAAACACGGAAATTGACTAGCTCATTTCTCTTGCAACAATTAAAGTGAGATGTGCATTCATTTGCATAGAAGTTGCCGACATTTCATACAGTTAGGCCAAAGATTGATGGAATTGTTGACGATAATATCGATGATCCTTAATAGGATTCCAGTGTCCACGGACGAATAACTTGCCTTTTTAATCTAATTAACTGGTGCTTATTCCATTCACAATAATTGTTTAGTGAAAGAATATTCCTATTAGAATCAAGATACCCAAGCACAGTCCACCGATGCCATACCTCAGTATCTAACGTTTTACTTTATGATGAAAACTAGTCTTACGCTTTAAAAGAAATTGGGCATGTGCAATACGACTCATTTGGATGTCTTTCCCTTTCTAGGATGATTCAATTTCAGTAGAACTCAAAGAGCTGAAAGTAATCAAAAAAGCACATAGCACAGAGCTCAACAAACATGCAAACTGTCGTGCTTTCATTACAACTGAAGCATTAAAGGATTACATGGGATTCTCAAGGGAATTTTTAAAACACCTAGTTTCTACTCCCGTTGACAAATTAAGCCCGACGGTGTCTAAAACACTTCCGGTATTCAAAGGAATCTTGTATGTTTGACGACAGCGTATGGAACTGCACTGCAGTATTCATCCAGCGTTTTTCCTACTAATTTTTTAATTTAATCTTTCTTCTCTGCACTGGCATCAGATTTCACATTCTCTGCAAGCAACAACCGCTTGAAACCAAGAAACAGACGTAATAGCTTGAACTTCTCCATGCTAAAATCTTAACTTCAGACGAGCAGCTGGCTTATAGTTTCATCAAACTTGTCGCATTCGTTTAGACATAGTTTTTGGTATCCACTAGCAACAGCGCTGAGATTCCGAATTTACCTATTGAAAGAAAAACATCCAGTGCTTTAAGCAAATCAGCTTACAGCTCTAGATGCTCTACAACTATAGGAGCTACATTTTCAAAATAAATATTGCTTCTGGCTTACTAATCCAACGCAATTACTCAGCAAGTCAAGAACAAAATCACCTCTTACTTGTCATGATTTACATGCATGGTTCTGTAGATTTCATCAAGTCCAAGGGGAAATCAACCCACGGTATTGCAGTATAGCTGATATGCACACTTTTCCTTTGTTTTGTGTAGTAAATTGCTGGCAAAATCTTTACGAATATGCCAAAAGCGAAAAACATTTAGCAATATGAA
Source organism: Sminthurides bifidus (assembly GCA_009872375.1). Lineage (NCBI taxonomy): Eukaryota > Metazoa > Arthropoda > Collembola > Symphypleona > Sminthurididae > Sminthurides > Sminthurides bifidus. Next base: position 10,433 of record VRMD01001326.1, read on the forward strand.
GAACAGCTCGCAAAACGACGGAGACCAGGCCCATGAACAAACGCAGGTTACAGTTTCAAACAAAGGACTTCCTGTCCATGACTAATCAACTAGGACCATGTGGTTGACTTAAGCTCTCAAACTTTCAGTCTCGTCTCAGCCCTTTCAACAAAGTTAATTCCAGCATCTGGAATCATAGCAAACATAACTGCATATATAGCATTGGCATACCAATTTCACATTGAGTCACAGCAAGCCAATGATCCCCATCAAGCAGCTATGTTATGCATCCAAAGCCAGCCCATGATTATAAACGTTTGTACTTCACTCGACTATACGACTAAAACGGAAATTGGTAACAGGCCCTACTCCTCCGTCCAAAGTCACCCGGGCAGAATTCCTGTTTACGGAAATTCAACGCCATTCATTACGCAGTACGCCTCATAACGTTAAAATTCCCGGAGACAAAAGCTACCGTTGTCTTCTTTTAATTTTACGGCTTGAGATTCAACTACTGTTTCATCGCATCCTTTTGACTGACTACGAACTCAGAGTACCAAGTGCTTAGAGCTCAGGCTCAGAATCCCTGTCTCTTTCACGTCTGCAGGAAACGTGTGACTTTCAAGTACTTGATGTCACCCCTGGAAGGAACATGAACCCGGGTTCAGTACTCCGGAACCAGGAATCCGCACCATGAACTAGTGTTGGTTACCCAGAAACCGAAAACTAATAATGCCTTTCATTAGCTCAAATGATGCGGAGTAATAACTTGGGCGAGAAACCTGTGAAATCCCTCTCGTTTGTAACCAGTTAGAAATCTCATTACTCTTGTATAAATGTCACAACTTTTGGGGCTTTAAAATTTGAAAAATTGCGGCCAGCTCAAAAAACATTTCCCCTTTCCAAACTAAAAGTCAACTGCCTGGTTTTCATCCCGTTCCGGTTTCAGTTCCAAGCATCGTTCACATTTACAATTCCTCCTGCATATACCTCCAATACCAGGGTATTACTTCAGAACATTACACACTCCGGCCGTTAAACATACAGTACAGCACATGCCGGAGATTCTAGTCCCCAACTGCAACTACCCGGATCCGCATCTTCGAGCCCAATCTCATTACACCATGTCAGAAATGTTTTAAAGTGAGCCCTGGATGCCTTTCAAGGTCTCAGTTGCAACTAAAAGAGGAGTTGGTCGCACTGCAGCCTTGTTTTCATGCCTGGGGAAAAGACACACACATGCACTTAATTCCCTCCAGCTTAAAAGAGCTTAATTCCTTGAGAAAAATGTTACCGAATATGGCACTTGGACACAGATGCATTAGTTACGCTCTCCTTTACAGGCCACATGCACACCTATTTCATGCAGAAACTTAATCTTTGGTTTGTGCCAAGCAAAGCTCCAGAGCTCGAGTCTCTTCTCCAGCATCCAGGGCCCGCAAAGCCGGTCTTAACATTCCTAATTCATTGCAGTTCCAGCTCCTGCCCTAAGATGTAAGAGCCATGGCCGGGAATCCACACACATTTTTACAACTCTCCAGCTTTTGATCCCATCCAACGCAATAGTCTCTGGAATACTGGAATCATGTGCTGCCTGTCCTTTCGCACGACGTAAGACAACTCGCCGTCGCTCATAAAAAGACTGAGAAAATGAATTTTTGGACAAATGCCTCAAATGTCCCATCATGTCAATGATTTATGAGCGCCAACTCTTGCCGTTCCGCATCTTCCTGTGTTCCTCTTCCCGTAAAGTAGGAGCAGGAGCAGATAATTCCGTGACCAAATGTGACTCACAAACTTTACTACAGGAGGCTGGCAGAGTAGCCAAAGGTCGGAGATGTTTAAAAGAGTCTTGAATTTCACACTTCATCTCATTCTGATAACGGGTGGAAAACAGTCAGGAAGCAAGACTGGGCCACTGGGTCTTCCCCTGAGTCTGTCCAAGATGTCACCTTCTGTCACATATTTTCACATTCCATTACGGCTTCATACACAAAAGGAATTCATTTCTCCTGTCCTTCCTTTTCATAAAGGTATCTCTGACTTGAGCTCACTACACAGTTTGATACTACACTGAAAAGAAAACCTGCAATCTTTCCACTCATGGTATGAGACCATTGCAGTTTTTGTGTAAAAAATGCGCTTTTGTTGGCACTTCAGTCTCATTGCTCTGGTGGTTTACGTGATTGATGAGCCTTGCATCTTTCTTTACTCGGTCTGCTATTTCATCTTGCTTTAGTTTTCGTAACTGCTTCAAGTCTGAGTCAGAACAGGAAGTATAATCCATGAAAAGGTGCAGGTCAGGCCACGAGACAGGCAATCCCAATCAGGGCACCAGGACAAGAGGCAAAGTCAAGAAACAGGAAGGAAATTATGAAGAGGCTCATGCTCGAGGGTCAAGCCTATGGTCATGGAAGCATGTGAAATTATGTCACATGTAATGGACCACACTGAGTTCCTGGCTGTAAATCACCAGACCATTTGTTTCTAATTCATTTTGAGGAGTGAAGGACTAATTGCTTCAGTCACACATTTCCGTAAAGTCGCCCCTTGTCACGCTTACGACAGTAGGGTGGTTGAAGATGGTCAGATTCCTTTGCTAATGCAAAGCATGCTAAGCATTAGGCATGCCCATGGCATCGGAACAAGTTAAGCAGCCAGTGAACCACTTGCCGTGCCCTGGTCTGTATTTGCCTTAAGAACCAAGTTATTGCCAAAGCTGATTGTTGGCCGGAAGAAAAGGACGGTTTGGCCAAAGCGGAACGGACGTTTACTGCAGGAAGAAATTTAAAAATCATCAGGCACAGCTCCAACCCCCTGCGTGGTGGAGGTGAAACGTTTGTGGAAATAATAAAATTGCTTTATGTGCGGGTCACATTCTCCGGGAGAAACAAGAATTTTCGCACACGTACCTCACATAATGTGCGTAGGCCACAAATTTAAATTTGTGGCCACTTTTCCTGATTTACTGGCGCGAATGTGTGCAAGCAGGGACTGGGCTTGAAATTCGACACTGTTGTTAAGTCTAAGCCCAGAGATTCTCGATTCCACTCTTGAACCTGGTCTCGTTATGTGGCAAAGAATCCTGAACAAGTAGAAGAACAACTGGCATGGTAAAAGACAAAGACACGGTAGAAGAAGCAGGGGTGACTGCAAATTCCGCACATGTGTGCGGGCTTGTCATTTTTTATTGCGAATATAATGTCTTGGCACAGTCAAACTTATGGGACTGTAGCCTGAAGGAAGGAATTTTCGCACCGTGGAGTAGTAAACTGTGTCTTGACTTGAGCTTACAATTTCAAAGAGAGCAGACACCGTATGCACTGCCTTTAGCTTGGAATGCATCTGAGGGAAGGTAGGAGAAGGAGAGAATCTTTTGTCCGTTGGAAAAATTAATGACCGCATGGGATCCGGTGGACCCATGGGTGGATAATTATCAATTTGCAAAGTAAGCGACTATGTGAGCAGAATGGAGAAACATGTTAAATGATGTGTCTGAGTAGGCATTACCAAGTGCCAAATTGCAAGCTGACAGCGAAACAATGATTAAACCAATAGAGAATCAACTTTATGAGTTTTTCTCCTCCGAGTGATGAAATGCTTCGGCCAGGTGGTGATAACAGGAGCACAAAGTAACGACTGCGACGTGGTAACACACGATCAGAGGCAAAAGAGTCCCACGTCCATTGTTGTGCAAAGTGGCGGAATTCTCAGATTCGGTCGATGTTGAATCTGCACTACTGACTGCTTCGTTAGTTGGTTGTTGGTTCTCAGCTCACATTGGGGTACAATAGCATGGGTGAAATATGCTGGTGAAAGAAGGCAAGTTGGTTCTAGCTTCAAGATGAGTTGCTAACGGCAAGCCGTTGTGATGCTGGGAGATAGATTCGTTAAGAAAAGTGAACAGATTCTTGGGCCGTTGAGACGGTTGAAGGAAATTTGTACTTCTTGTGCTTCTTGCAAGACGAGAATTTGAATGAAAAGAAGACGCATAATTTAATGCTATGTGAACGTGTGGATGGGCTTGGAACATGCGGATGAGAAAGGGAGACAATTACACTTGTCATGGGGGAAAATATCAATATAAATGATGAGCACACGTTTAGATAATAAATTATCTGCGAAATCTGTGAGCGAAATGCTGTAAAGATTTCTTGGATTGTGTGTTTCTGGTTCTATCTTCTTGTTTGTTGCAATGGTACTCGTTTGCACAAAATCCAGATTTTTTGGTGCTCTCCACTGACAGTAGGAGTATCGAATACCGCCCTAAGAACGAAACAGCTAGGACTGTGAATGAGCTGAAGACCCAAGTATTAGAATCGCGAAATGATCATTAAAGCATAAACTGGAGTACAAGTATCGCTCAAATGCTTGCCAAAAAAATGGCCAATTTGGTCTTGCCTTCTAATAACCTCAGCTGCATGGCGAATGAAGCAAAACTTAGCTAAAAATCTAACTTAAAGAACTCGTTCATACCCTAAAGAATGGACTCAATCAAGTATCAAAATTCGCACGCTACTTTGGAACCTCAAGCCCTAATCATAGTTAGCTAAAGAGTTGAAGAAACCTATGAAGAATCAGCCCATCCAATATTTCGGCTTTGAATGAAGTTTCGGTAAAAAGTGTTGCAGATTTCAACTCATCAAAGTTTTACGCCTCCCACCAAAATCCGATTTTAATGACGGACCCAAAGCATGGCAAAAGTTGCACTCGTGTTCGTGAAGATCACCAACTGCGAAACTTATGAATGATTTAAAAGTTGTATCGAAGTTGAAAGCTGAGAAGTCAGAGTGGAAATTTTCTTACCACGCATTCATAAAGGGAAAAAGTCCAAGAAGATTCTGCATTATCTATGCGGAACCGGTACCAAACATCGGGTTCTTTCCTCCCTCCCTCCGATCCCAGTGGATTTTACAAGAGTTTTCGACACGTTTTTACTTATTTATTAGAAGTCGGGGCGTGCACGTCCTTCATTCAAAGCAACTTCTTTGACTCAGGACTCAGATCCAGCTCTTTCCTTTCAGTACGTTTCCAAGTCTTGAATCTGAAACGCGGATGAAATGAAACCTGGAGGAGAAACTCAGGACTCAGATCCAGCTCTTTCTTTTCAGTACATTTCCAAGTCTTGAATCTGAAACGCGGATGAAATGAAACCTGGAGGAGAATCTTCACTTGCGTTTTCGTTTTCACTGGACAAGCGAAAACTGAGATTCAAAGTATCAGAGAGACGGTTGCCGCCTGCGTTACCGAAGAAGATCAAGGTGAAAATGAAAGATGCAAAGTAAGGAAACATGCAGCTTCATCATTCACTTTTGCCATGGTTACGAACCAGAGCAACATGTTGACTTCTGTATTTGTATTGAAAAGCAAGCTGAAGCAGCAGCAAAGAAGAAGCTGAAATGTAAATAAAACATCTGAGAAATTTCTGCTTACCATGAGTAATTAAACTCTCCAGGGTTTCTGACCGGCGATACACGATTCCCTCACCATTCAGCATTTCTCCTGACTCCGACTCCCGCTAGCTTTATTTCGGACGGCGGGGTGTTCTTTCAATGTTGACGAATCGGATTAAAAGTTGCTACTAACTCCTACTTGACTTGCTTCATGGTACTTTTATACACGTTTGCAAGAAACTGAAAACGAAAGTAATGCCGTCTTCCGTATTTGTTTCAACCCTTTTAGGTGTATTCACGCATTCAGAATTCAGGGAAGCAAAGACCAAAGGATTTGTTGTTGTGCTAAAGATTACGTGAATTAGCAGAAAATTTTTAGCTACCTATCCGTCTTTTACGGGGCTATCATACAGCATCTACGTCCAACTTGTCTATACCTTGCAGAAATGTTCCCAACTCTTACCAATTTCTTAAAAAATCGGCATCATTGCTTTCCCAAATCACCATGCCTTGCATGTTTTTGCATTCAGTTTCAGCTTGAAAAGTGGTCTGGATTCAACACAATCAGGTGCTGATCCATATCCACAGCCCTGGGATGGTTGAACGCTAAATTAAATTGCTCATCCCATGTTTTCCCGCAGATGAAAATAATACTTCATCAGCCGAGGTCATTAGGCCCCATGACCACGTTCCAGTTCTCCAAGTTTCATACCGACAAGGAGATGAACCGAGTCAGTAATTGCAATAACTGCAATCCATCCCTTTAAGTACACCATTACACAACGTACTAAACGACACCTTTGGTGCATCTGCCTCGGAGATTTCCCAGAAGCAAATGCTCGAAACCTTGAGAATAAAAGACATGAAGGCCCAAATAACTTGTTCAAATGCAAGCTAGGCTTTTAGACCTGGGCCCACGACCGGCCGTTCCGATTCCTCCTGTGTCATTTTCTCCAAGTTCTTGGTGTGAGTAAATTATGATTCTGACGGGAAAAGTAAACGCTGAGCATTGTAACCCACAGAGGGGCCGTAGATAAAAATGCATGAAAAGCTCATTTGATATGCTTCTCAAGTGATGGTCATTTTGATTAGCAGAGTCCTCCTAAGGTTCTCGCCATCCTTTTAGTATTCCTCCACTCTTCTTGTTCTCTTGGTCAGTATTAGGAAAATAATAAAACAGACTTGATTCTAACCTTCTGCATACACTCTTGGTTCAAAAAATACATTGCACAGGATGAACATTGTAAAAGTGAGAGAAGATTACTTCCCTGCACCTTGTAAAAGATGACTTCACACTGACTTTGCAAATAAATTCTCTTTACACTCGCACCGACACCGGAGAGACAGAGAAACCCCTGGAACTTCATCTTGTCCTACAGGTTACTTTTGAATCTAAGAAGAGTGCAGAGTCCAGTCCAGTCAGTGCCTCTTTCTTAAACCTCAAGTCCTTGAAATGACCCTACAGAAGTCCAGCTTCAGTGCATTGCTGCCCAGCCTTTGTCCACGAGCCAAGTCCAGGTTTTTAAAACTCAGGTCGTAGAAAGCCATACTTATGTCGTCATTTCATGGAAAAGCAAAGACAAATCTTCAAGATTCACTTTGATGACCACTGTCATTTCATAAGTTCTTATGGGCAGTAAGCAAGTATCCTGAGCTTCTTCTTGATAACGGAGCTATGGCAACGAAGCAGAGACAAACTTGAAGATCCATACGGCAACTCCGGTTCTTTGAG
>VRMD01001327.1:0-17536 GCA_009872375.1 Sminthurides bifidus
CTGTATCCGATAAAGGATTAGATCTTATACAAGGCTGGTGGAAAGAAAGCAAGTTAAAATTGCAATATGAGCTATTCAGACTTTTCTTCGACGAAGTACTCCAAGTGTCCTGATTTACTATAGGAATTCAATGGAAGAAATTGTGCCAGTAATTGAATAGACCATTAGCCTTCACTCAGCGAGATGGTACATAAGTACCGGCTTTCCGCCACCAGGCACGTGCTACACGGACCTTGTAACGGGAACCGTAGGTGCTGAAGAGTTGTAGGTCCGTCCTAGCACAGTTAGTAAGTGAAGTTTGCTGAAAAATGTAAATTTTCAGCTCGCTAGAATTTCTCCCCAGAACTGATATTCGGCTTGGGAACCTCACGACTCTGTACGCGAGAATTTTTCCACTAGGATGCCAAAAGCTGATTTACAATGTAGAGAAGCCTGAGGAAATCCAGATTTTTTTTTGGAGCTGAGTGGAGAAAGGCATGTACAGAATCTAATATCATCATCCACCGCTCTTGACAATGAAGAGTCTCTCGAAAGCGCCCGACAGTCGCAATCCAAATCAAAGTTGTGTGGGAGGTTACGAGTTGAGATGGCATGCAAAGGAGATTTTTTTTTAAACCGAGTGCTCGTTACTAGAGCGATTAGTTCTCAAGGATGAGGTTTTGCATTGCTCACATGGTATAATTTTGTGACAACAGAGCTGGGAAGCGGCAGATCGAGACACGGCAAAGTTCACCCCGGACATTACCCCGCTCATCCTGGCTGCTCATAAAGACAACTATGAAATCCTCAAGATTTTGCTGGATCGAGGCGCCACTCTACCTGTGCCGCACGACATCAAATGCGGATGTGACATATGTATCAAAACGGTGACCGAGGACTCTCTCCGTTATTCCATGTACGGAGTTGAATAGAATGGGAAAAAACTTGTTTCAATTAATTCCACCAGCTTTTCTATCAAGATTTTATTACTTGAGTTTAGTTCCCAGGAAAATCAGGGCTTGCGTTATGATATTCACATGGTCTTGCTTCACTTGTCGCATGCTAACTACGATTTTTATTTTGAAGGTCGCGTATCAACGCTTACAAAGCACTTGCTTCTCCGTCGTTGATTTGCCTGTCATCCAGCGATCCGTTCCTAACCGCCTTTGAATTGTCTTGGGAGCTGAGGAGACTTGCTCGAGCAGAAGCTGAATTTCGCGAAGAGTACAACGTAAGTGAAGCTTGGAGCATGTTTGCTGTGCGAAACTTTATTCCTGATGGGAGTGACGGTTGTACAAGTTTCTTGTTTAAAGTCGGAGGAAAGTTGCAGTGGGTGGGAAGAACATTCCAGTGTGACTCCTGGCCTTTGCCCCTTGCACTGCATGAGTTTTGCAAGTTGATTTAGTATGAGGGATGATTAATTTTACATTTTATAAGGCATGCATCGCCGCGCCTCTATTTTCAATTACGGTGGGGGGGGGGGTAAAAGAGGAGGATTTACAAGTTAAAACCTTACTTTCACTTTGTGCAAGGTGCAGAAAAGGAGTCGGTGAAAGTGGTAGAATTTCTCAACTCGAGAAAGATTTCGGCAGCGCCCACCCGTTAAGATAGCCGGAGAACAATGGATTGGTAATGGACATCTTAACGGATTTTTAAGCCTTGGATGTACCACGTATTGAAAGCTGACTCTCTCCACAGACTGCACCTTGGTTTCCGTGACAGCGACGGGGCAGGTAGTGTGTGGAAATCGGCGGGCAGGAGAGGAGAAAACAAGTATAAATATGAGCAGGAACAAAAGGAATGACGTGAATGCATTGAGCGTCCAGCGAGCCATTTATCCCAGTCTTTTCATCAAGATTTACTGGATTGAGTTATATTGTGGGCAGAGAATTAAAGTCATTTCCAGTGTCTCAACCTGTTACAGAGCTACAAAGGACAGGAGGATTACAAGAGCGAAGAGGTCGATTAAAAAGGGGAAAAGGCGAAAGCTCTCAGTGTGGTGAAAGGAAACGTAGATTTCGCAATTTCAACTCACGCAACCGGTAGCTTGCTCCTTGAGATGGGAATTAAAAAGAAGGTCAATATTTCTTCCTCCGTTTAAACAAGACTGCCGCCATCACTTTAGACAATAATCCCCTACCGGCCATTAACCACGCTCAACTCCATCATACAAAGGGGGAGAGACATGCAGATTAAATATACAAACATACGTAACAGAACCAGTCTTAAAGCATTTCCGTGTTTTATCTTTCGCTAGACTGATTTATGACCGGGGTGATATTTTTGGAGAATTGACGAGCATCGAAACATCTTGTTTGCTCGTACTCGAGCCCGTTTTTAATTTATTCCATTCTCGGCTGAAGAGCGTTGTCTCAACTTCTCTTCCATTTTCACCAATGTTAACGAACTTTATACAGGGATAACTATGACTGTATGGCCGCAAGTACAGAGACAGTGCACCTGGGCTCTAATAACAGTAACACACTGGCAGACTTTCACTTTTTACAAGGAAAAGAAGGTCTTGGCAGTAATTAAAAGTAGACACGGGCCATAATGTTGGGCTGCAGTTAGGCACAAGTTGAGAAAGATGTTGGATACTTCCTCTCCTTACATGGTTGCAAGTTCTCACGTCAAACAGGTCCTTGATTGCAAAGCATGTGCTTGCTTAACGAGGCTAAATATTTGCTGAAAAGATCAACTCTTGATTAAATGCATACCTACGGCGATCTTCTGACTTGAAAAGTTATTCCGGTTGACTAGATTTGGATTAGCAAAGACATAACTCAGCTTTCGGTAGAGCATGGCCATGATGACATGCTATTGTCAACGCAGGAATAGCTTCAGAAATATTTTTTTACCTAGGTAAAGGTTATTCGTACTTCGTGCAGTCGCAAAGAGTCAGAGACATCTTTGTCAGTGAATTAAAGCACGTACCTGAGCCTGCTTCTACCCAGGTGAAAAAGGAATTACAATTTGTTTTGCCTCAGGGACGAATTAAGTGGGCTAAATTCTCAGAATGCAGGAAAGATCTCAGCCTCGAAGCTTGTGCTACGTGACGGAGGAAAAAAGAACCAAGTCATTTCATGATCATTAATTGTAGCAATTTAACTTTCCTGGAATGATGCACGTATTTCAATGCATGCGTCCACGGTGTTCTTCACTGCAGATCTTGCGAGCTCAATGTCAAGAATTCGCGACAACACTTTTGGGACATGCAAGAACATCCGAGGAGTTGCAAACCATCCTGAATCACAAAACTGGAGATGAAGAAAGTGGGTGGGAGCCTGGAGAAAAGCAAGACTTGGAACGGCTCAAACTGGCCATCAAATATAAGCAGAAACAGGTGACAGATTGCAATCGCAGCTCCATATGATTAGCCAGACTGATAAGGTTTAGTCAAAGGAGCTGCAATCAAACATTATGTGCTTGTTTATGATGAAGCAAGGAGTTAATTATTCAGTTCCATTTTGATTCCGAAGCCGTTAACTATGAACGGTGGAAGGACTTTGCATTTTCAAAGGCCAACCCTCGAAGACCATTGTGCATACCAGATTTTCATTTGCCTTTCAGTTTGTCGCCCATCCTTCCGTTCAGCAGTTGCTAGCCACCATGTGGTACGATGGCTTGCCCGGTTTTCGGCGTAAAACTCTTGTTAAACAGGTAATCGCTCCTTTACAATGGTTTGAGAGAGTTTTGAATTGCAAGAATGGAATCAGGTTGATCTTGTATACAAGACCACATGTCAATTTACCTTTTGCAGATATTGGACGTTACACAATTGGGAGCGTCCTTTCCCCTCTTCAGTATGATTTATATGTTTGCCCCGCAATCGGAAAAGGCGAAATTCATGAAGAAACCGTTTGTCAAGTTTATACTGCATTCCTGTTCTTACATATTCTTCCTAAGTAAGATCCTTAAGGGACCATACTAGCCGTTGATTAGATCCTTGTTGAAGGGACTTCTTCTATTGTAGTGCGGTTGTGTAATGAAGCTTCGGTAGCACTTGATTTTACAATTTGGCAGTAGGTGAGTTTGGAGTAGTCAGTGATTTGATCCTAGGACAAAATATACAAAGACGTAAACTTTGATACAAATGCATACCATCCTTCACATTAACTAACTACATGCAACAATTCTTCTGAACACAGGTCTCTTGGCGGCTGCGTCGCAACGATTGGAATTCGTAGTGTTAGAATGGTTCGGTCCGGATTGGGTTCAAGATATTTTGAAGGAGTAGGCAAAGGAAGGAAAGGGGTGCGTTACCGGGTCTGGTCGAGTTTTGTATCGTGGTCTACGTTCAAGGTGAAAATGACATGCCAACATGACTAATTTCAATAGCCAGATATTACACAGGACTTATTTTTCAGTACTGAGAGTTCTCATGATTTACCAGGTAATATATGGGCGGAAATAAAAGCTTTATGGAACGATGGACTGGTGGAATATTTGGGCGATTTATGGAACATCGTTGACTTGATCATGAACACGTTTTACGTGACGTGGATAGGACTCCGGGCTGTTGCCTTTTATGTAGTCAAGGTAAGTTCATTGACATTGACAATATCGCAAAGATGGTCTGTGGCTAATTCCTTGTGCCTTGCCTTGACTATGACTTTCTCCAGCGGGAAGAATGGGCTGGTTTCGATCCATACTACAAACGGGAGGAACTGGGACATGTTTGATCCGATGTTACTATCGGAAGGAATGTTTGGAGCCGCCATGATATTCAGGTATGTGCAATCAAAAGAATCAGGTTACATTTTCTTTTTGAGCTAGTGGACCATGCACGAATAACCTCGCATGGTAAATCTAATGACTTGTGAAAATTAAACTTGAATATCATAACCGGACGTTAAAACTCATCTTCAACTTCCGCCTTGAAACAGCTTCTTGAAACTGGTCCACGTCTTCAGTATCAACCCTCATCTTGGACCCTTGCAGATTTCTTTGGGAAGGATGATTGTGGACATTATAAAATTCTTCTTTATTTACACATTGGTGCTGTTTGCCTTCGGTTGCGGTGAGTTTAGCACTAGAATTACGATATTGTAGTAGTAGTAAACTATAACAGGTAAATACGGAACTTCCAATAGGAAGAATTGCAATATCGTCTTTTTTGCACAGGTTTGAATCAATTGTTATGGTACTATGCGGACTTGGAGAAGAAAGCATGTTACTCACTACCAGATCCCAATGAGGCAAATCCAGAAGCAGGAGACTCGTGCATTTATTTGGCGCCGTTTCGCAAAGTCAGTAAAAAATTCAAGTCATGCAGAAGGAATGTTAAGTCTAACTTAAACATTTACTCTTTAGACAGTTAATTGCACTGATTAATTCACACTATCATTGCAGTTTGTTCGAAACATCTCAGTCGCTCTTCTGGGCCAGTTTCGGGCTAGTGGAATTGGAAGCATTTGAGCTACAAGGGATTCAAGGCTTTACTCGCTTCTGGGGCTTATTGATGTTTGGCTCGTATTCCGTTATCAACGTAAGGCTTTCTTTTTCCCTTTACTTTTGTATTTGACTGAAAGATAATGTAATTGGAAACTAAAATTTCTTATGTTGTATACAGGTAATCGTGCTACTTAACATGCTCATTGCTATGATGAGTACATCCTACCAAATAATTTCGGTATGTTTGCAATGCTAAGTGTTACTCTCTTCCTAATTATTTAATGGCATGGCCGAAATGTAATTCTGTATTGAAAAATCTTCGAAATCTAGGAACGGAGTGATATGGAATGGAAATTTGCCAGAAGCAAATTGTGGATCAGCTACTTTGATGAGGGCGCGACTGTCCCCCCTCCATTTAACATGATTCCCACGATGAAGGCTATCAACAACTTGCTTGGCCGAAAGAAAGAACTGGAACGGAAGCCATCTACGAAGGTTTGTACAGAAATTTCTTTTCAGACGTGCTGTCGCATAGCAACGGGTTTTAGACGTTGTTGCTTCCAAGTTAAATGTCACTTGCTTTTATTTTGCAGAGACGGAACGCTTACCAGCGCTACCTTCACATTACCCGACTCCTTGTCCGTCGTTACGTAAGCGCAGAGGAACAAAAGCGCGTGGAAGAAGCTGGAATTACGGAGGATGACGTAAATGAAATTCGTCAAGACATTTCGTCTTTCCGGTACGAGCTCGTCGATATTCTCAAACTGAATGGAATGCGAACTCCAAATCTGTCTGGATCCTCTGCCGTTGCCGGAAAGAAGGGCAAAGTAATGGAACGTCGACTCATGAAGGACTTCCAGATCGGCTGCGTAGAAGGTGCAGTTAAGGAGGCATTGGTCAGTGAGAAGGGCGAGAAGAACATTTTCTCTAGAATTGCCAAGGCTGTCGGCGGCAAGAAAGAAAAGACAGACTGGAACGAAAAAGGTTAGGAGATCCTCCAGCAGGACCGATCCCATTGGGTCCAAACAGACCTCTCTTCGACGTAGGAGTCAACGAAGAAAGCGTGTTGAAGTGGAGAATGCTGCTTTGTTCTCCATGGATCCTGAAATGTATGTGGTTTTAGCTTGTAATTTCAACATGATATCTCACATTTCACTGTACTGTCACGAAAGTTAAACCTGATACTCTTTCTTTCCTTGCAGTTTGGCTGAATACAATCCGAAGTTGCAAGAGGTCACTCCTGCTACTCGTGTTGCTTATGCCAAGTTCAAGACACGGTTCTTGATAAGCCATGCGGATGAGCAGCAGTCAGCTGCAGAGAGTCCAAAATCCGGAAGGAACTCTGCCGGGCCTGGTAGTATTCGGTCAAGATCTGCTACTATTCGAAGAGACACTACCAAGCGGCCGTTACAGTCCAGCATGAAATCAACCGGATCACGAGGAGGCGGAGGTGGAGCAGGTGGTGGTACACCGGAAACTGCCCCGAAACCATTGGGTTCTTCTGATGTTAGTGGAAATCAGCTCGACAAGAGCAACGAGAAGATTGACGAGACGCCTGTTCTTCAGCCCATAAGGTCGAATCTGTCGCTGAAGCGAAATTGCGGAAGAGAAGGAGCGCACGATGTCACCTGAAAAGAAATCCGGCGATGGAGCAGCTACCACAGCTACAGCTGGGACAACCACGTCGCCCTCCTCGGCAGGAGCTGCAGCCAAGCCACCGGTCCCTACCCCTACCCCTGTAACGGATAAAGCTAAAGAAGAAACGGTATCTGGAGCAGCGACTAGCACGCCAGTTTCTCCAGCTTCCAGCCCCACTCCAGCAGCCACAGTTCCCTCGCCCGCAAAACCCAGTGCCGCAGCGCAGGTGTCACCAGCCAAGGCGGACAAGAAGGACCATGTGGTCGTGAACATGGACGAGAGTAAGCCCTCGACCTCCCCTCGAGCAGGCCCAAGTAGATTGGCGGTAGACGCATCCTCACCTCCGGATGCGTCACCTCAACGATCAGCGAGTCCTTCCGGAAAGTCGGCCGTGACTGGTCAGACTAGAACGGGCTGGTTGTAGTCTAATTGCTCCTAGAATTTTTACTATGCGTTCATAACTTAAAAAGCTAAATATGTATTACATGGTATTCGAACAATGAAACATCTGTGAGCCATAAGGAAATCTGCCTTCGAATTCTTAGATGATACAACAGCTTCCAAACTGATCTGTATGCTCTTGTGCTGCTCAATAAACTCGTTACGTCGACTAAAGCCAATCCGCAAATTGGAGTGATTTGGACGAGTTTCTATACATTGCTCTGAAAAACGCCTGGTTCAAAGACAGACGATAAGAACTTGAAATCTAAACAGTACCAGCATCGAGCAACTCCCAAGCTAAAAACTTCTGCATAGGCATTCAATACGATGAATATGAAAATGTTAATGAATTCCAAGTTTTCTGTCATAAATTCAAACTTATCCTCTTACAGGCTTAAGTTTGTGCATGATCTATTGCATGTTTGGAAAACAGGGGCAGGTTTTGTTTGCCCTGCTGGAATTAAAGGCCAAAGCAAACGTGAAATGACACGTGAGCAAAGGTTGCAACGGAAAAATCCAATTATCAGAGTAAGCCCTTGTAATAAGCTGCCTCGTCAAAATAGCATAGCTAATGCCATTAAGGTATTAGACCACACCTTTTGCACATTGCGGTTTATGCGCCTTTTCCTCTTCGGATAACCTACTTTGGATTTTTGCGACTCCCGAAACTCAAGGTGCTTCAGGTTAATATCAGCGTCTTCTAGTGAAACGTGATTTGTCCTAGTGTTATTGCATTGTATATTCTACAAAAAACATGATGTTTCCAACCTTCGTGTGACTGCTGTCTCTCTCCATTCGAATCGTAGCAAGTCACATTCGACACTGATTTAGCAAATGTCAATCGAGAGCTTTCCCTGGCTTCCTTGACTAATGTTACCGATCTTTTCCATAATGCCAATACCTAATTACTGTGGGGAGCAAATACCCAAAGTTGCATTTTCTCCGTCGTAATGCCAGAAATATTGTGGTATCTGGTAGTGAATAGGGTTCACTACCAATGCGACCGTCTCCAGACACAGATGAGGTCCTGTGAGAACTTTCACAAAGAGTGCTTGAAACTTAACAAGGTTTATTTATTCAGACCGATTTCTTAGTGCTACACCGAGTGAAAAGTGAAGTACTGGACTGACTGAAATAAGTTTCGGACTTTTGGTGGAAGTAACTCAGGTTTCAAAATGCTGAAACCAGCAAACGTCCCTTTGGAAGGCTGCTCAGCCGAAAAGGTGAGGTTTGTCACTGTGTCAACTTGTAAAAAAACTACTAATTTCTGTACACGGAATTTAAATTTCGACTTAACTGTGCCATCTCAGGGACTTCCGGCAGCAAAAATTCCTAACAGGCGAAACGTTGCCATGCCCCGACTCCCTCGCTCTTTGAACGCGGAGGAGAAAGCATACTTGCTTGCAGTTGATAGAGGAGACATTGCTGCTGTGAAAAGGTTAGATTTTGTCATCACAAGTCTACTAATTTAATTCTTTCGACCATTCGCAGAACATATTGAGAATCCAAAATTTTCCCCACTTTTGTCTTCCAGGGCTATTCAAGCAGCCAACTCGCAAAAAGATCGAATAGACATCAACTGTGTCGATGCTCTCGGACGGGGTGCATTGCTGATGGCCATTGAAGCAGAAAATCTTAGCATGGTAGAAGCCTTGATTGTTTTAGGGCTACGGACTGGAGATGCCTTGCTGCATGCCATCGATAAGGAATTCGTTGAAGCCGTAGAATTGCTTCTGGAGCATGAGGAGCTGACACATAAAGAAGGAACCCCTTACGTGAGTAGTGCAATGTTACCTTAATTGCAATTAACTGATTGAAATCACAGCCGATGGAGTAAACATTAAAACTTTTACCTGGACGAAAATAGAGCTGGGAAAGCGTAGACCGTGATACCGCCATTTTCACACCTGACATCACACCTTTACTACTAGCAGCTCATCGAAATAATTACGAAATTCTAAAGATTTTGCTGGACCGTGGGGCAACTATTCCGATGCCACATGACATTCGGTTCGTTTAAGTTCGACTAACCTCTGATTCGCTCATGTTAACAGCACATAAAATAGCATCAAAAACTCAGGTAGTGATGATACTCTGTGGTTTGGATTTCAGATGCGGATGCATCGAGTGCGTCGAGGGGGTAAAAGAAGATTCACTAAGACATTCAGCCTCAAGAATTAATTCATACCGTGCATTGGCTAGTCCATCTCTCATAGCGTTGACTTCCGTTGATCCGTTGTTAACAGCATTTGAACTCTCATGGGAATTAAAGCAACTGGCAGCTACAGAGTATGAATTCAGGCAGGACTATCTCGTAAGACAATGTTGCGGTGTATAACTATGATAATGAGGGACTTGAACACCTTGATGAATTTGTGAATAACATTGTTTTTAAAGGAGCTGCGGAAAAAAACTCAAGATTTTGCAGTGTCCCTCCTTGGTCATATTCGTACGTCCAAGGAGTTGGAAATCATGCTCAACTTCGACCCGGAAGTCATAGTGGACGAAGACATGCCTGTAGTAGACTCATATGAATGCGGTCTCGCTCGGCTTCGGCTAGGAATAAAGTATAAGCAGAAAAGGGTGAGTTGAATAACCAAGAAGTTGAAGTTCTTTCAGCATCAAGTTGACCATCAATGAACAAGTCATTAAAAAGTTGTCCGTTCATCATTTTCACAGTTCGTAGCTCATCCATGGGTGCAGCAGTTTTTGTCCGCCATGTGGTACGATGGACTGCCTGGCTTTCGCCAAAGGTCTACGTTGTCCAAGTGCTTTGAAATCTTTCAAACGATACTAATGTCTCCCTTGTACTGTCTTCTGTATATGCTGGCGCCTAAATCCGCACTCGGGAAACTGATGAGGAAACCTTTCATGAAGTTTCTAACGCATGCCGCTTCCTATCTATTCTTTTTACGTAAGATGGAGAAATAAGGATTGTACATTCATTACGGTTAATCACAAAAAGCTTAATCTCTAATCAGATCCTTTTGTCACTTTCAACAGTGTTACTCATACTAGTCTCCCAACGGGTGGAGGAACAAGTTGTAGACTTCTACAAGGAGCTGCGGAGGGATAAAACCTTACCTGCATCCACAGAAATGGCAAAACGACAAAGGGGCAATCCGCCTCAATACCTGGAGTACTTCGTCCTGCTATATGTTTTGGGTACACCGGCAGTTTTTCTCCCTCATCGTTTACTTTCTCTCAGTAACTAAGGGAGAATATTTCCAAGACTCATAACTGCCTGGAATGATGCAAGTTATTGATGCTTTCACAGGGTTCATTTTGGAAGAAATAAGAGAACTGTTTCGGCACGGTTTACTTGCCTACGTTAGCAACATGTGGAATGCAATTGACTTTGTACGGAATTCTCTCTATTGCTCCGTGGCGCTTCTACGAGCATGGGCTTACTTGGAACAGCAGAGAGAAATTCGAATGTGAGTGATTTTTATGACTATTATTGAAGTCATTGATCTTTGATTATCCTGAAAGTAATTGAGATTAAATCAGGTACAATGATTCAGTTTCTCTAATTTACCACCTGTAATTCTGCTAATAGGGACCCCGCCCGAGCATTCGTGCCGAGAGAAGAGTGGGACGATTTCGACCCACAGCTAATTGCTGAAGGGTTGTTTGCTGCAGCAAATATATTCAGGTATGGTATGCATTGAAACGGTTAGTAGACTAACTTTGCTTCATTTTTGGTCTGAAAAAAAACATCCTCTTTCAAGTGCTTTGAAGCTAGTGCATGTTTCTACCATTAACCCGCACCTTGGGCCTCTGCAAATTTCTTTGGGTCGCATGGTCTACGATATTCTCAAGTTTTTCTTCTTCTACACGCTCGTCCTCTTTGCTTTTGCATGCGGTAATTCCTGCACCTTTCAACATTACGTACATACAAACATGGGGCTTTATCGGTACATTCGTAGCTAAAATCCCACCTTGGCTGTTATTAACTTAACTTGCGTGACTTTTTCAAAAATGCAAAAGGCTTGAACCAGTTGCTATGGTATTTCGCTGACTTGGAGAGGCAAAAATGCTACACGTTACCTGGAGATCTTCCTGACTGGAAAAATGCTCCTGAAGCTTGCATGAAATGGAGACGATTTGGAACGTAAGAAGGAATCAATATTAGCATTAGTCGATTACTAGTATGGAATCATAGGTGTTCGTAACCTACTTCTGTCCTTGTAGTTTGTTTGAGTCGTCCCAATCACTGTTCTGGGCCAGCTTCGGGATGATCGGATTGGATGATTTTGAACTATCGGGAATCAAGTCCTATACCCGGTTTTGGGGTCTATTGATGTTTGGTTCTTACTGCGTGATAAACGTAAGTTCAGTGTGTGCAATTCCCTACACATTCATTTACATTATTTCAGGTATCCAAAGACTTCATGAAACTGTTCCTTTAATTATAGGTGATTGTACTCCTGAATCTCCTCATTGCTATGTTGTCCAACACCTATGCAGCAATTGCGGTAAGTTTCTACTACATCCCTTATTGCTTCTTAACTGCCAGAGCAATTATGTCATATGTCGCATCCCGTTGTTCAACCCTTTGCTCAATTCCAGGAAAGAGCTGACTCTGAATGGAAATTTGCAAGAACAAAACTATGGCTCAGCTACTTTGAGGAGGATTCCACTTTACCCTCTCCTTTCAATTTAGTGCCAACACCTAAGCAAATCAAGCGTTTACTCGGACGCTACATCCCTGCTGCTAAGTCTGGGGCGTCCCTTAAAGCAGTAAGTTGTTAGGAGCTGAGCTGCTAATAGTGCTTTAACATGGTGAGTTGGTTCAGGCATCAAATAATCCGGCCTGTAATATTGAAGAGAGAAGCTCGAGCTGTCCAATTGAGAGACCAAGCCCAGCAATACACTGCGGTGATGCGTGCCCTCGTATGGCGATTTGTTAGCGGTATGCAGCGCAAGCCGGAAGAGCAACCTGTATCGGAAGACGACATCAATGAAGTCAAAGGAGAAATATCCGCCCTGCGATGTGACCTCATGGAGCTGTTCCGAAACAACGGCATGAATACCAGAGGTGTTGTTGAGCGCCAAGGTGAGGCATCATCCGACTCCTTGAAACCTGACGCAGCATGAAGGCTTTGCATTTGTATGGAAAAGGCATTTAAAATTGACAAACTGCCTTTTCTAATGCAGCCAGCTTAACGGGAAGAAAGGCAAGGGAGTGGGAGCGACGACTAATGAGTGGCTTCCACGTCGCTCCGGCTGCTGGAGACGAACGTGCAGCGACTTTGCAAGAATCCGAGAAGCTTCCTCCAGAAGATATGGAGAGCCAAGGTGGCGGAGAAAATGGAGCAGATAGATTCAGACGAATGGCTCGACTGGCTCTCCTAAACCGAGAAAGACTTGTTCGACCTCCGAAGCATTTGTACGTAATCTCAAAAGCCAACTCTCTGTCTTCAAGACATGTAAAAAATGCGAAATGATGGCATTTGTTCATTACAGGTGTCACATTGGACGGTCTACAAGTGACGAGTCCTTAAAATCTCGTCAGTCGTTGAAAAAGGCTATGGAACAAGCGAAAGCGTTTACTGGCTCGATCGAAAAATCTTCCCCGCCAGTGCCCAGACCAAATGCACTGGCAGCAGCGGCAGGGAAGCTCAAAGGCCAGGAGGGTCCTGCTGGTAATACTGCTGGTAATATTGATAAGAACAACTCGTCTTCAGAAGCTAAACCTGTTGCAAAACCCATCCCGGTCGAAGCTAAAGCAACGGTTCAAGCTCCTGTTCCGGCAGAATCAGCCAGGAAGGAAAACATAGCCAAAAGTCCTGACATCGGACCTGAGAAAGACTCTATGGTGGTGGAGAAAGAAACCAAGGCTATTGATAAGAAGCTAATGGGATTTGGAATGACGACTCGGAACAGCAAGGGTAGTGAGCCCAACTCCCGGGTCAATACTCCTAAAATGACGCCACAGTCGTCGTTTGAAGATCGCTCAAGAGCGCCGCAGAGATCTGACAGTCGTCCACAGGTTCTTAGTCCTCAAACTTCAATTAATGTTGATGAACTGATGGATGTGGCGAACATACCGGGATTGATTACAGCAACTCCTGGTGTGGGAGCGGATGTTGCTCCTCGGCTAGTAACTGAAGCGAAACCAAAGCCTCCCTCAATCAGTAAAGACAAGGCACCATCACCACCTATGCCAGAATGCAAACCTAGTACTTCCAAGCCTCTGGAATTGAGTGCCCAGCAGCTGGATTCCAACATCGGTTCTGAAAAACCTTCCCTTGCCTCAAACGAACCCACGACGCCAGGAGACCCAACCGAGTCCGGAGCAACGGATCAATGTAGCAAAGATGACAAGCTCGGTACGGATGCAGTAACAGCAAAGCTTTCACCACGGCTGAAAAGCGTCAAGTCTAATAATTCTTGGTTTTAGAACTGACAATTTATAGTTTTGGGTTTTCACTTTGAGACACTTCTTCTTCGAAATATATTCGATAAATTAACTAGAAAATCCCCATTAGTTAAAGGGATATCGTGACGATCAAAAGGAGCCTACACGCTCTTAATTCCGTAAAAATTACCATTTAATTGACAGAATAACGTCCAAGGTCTGCATCCTGCATATGTAAACGTAAACTAACACTTTCATAAAGAGAGAACAATCACTGAGTTAAAATAACGCTGACTGGCATACCTCGTATCTTATGATGAGACCTGATGAGTATACACCCCTTGATGAACAGCATGGTAATAACCTTCGGAAGGGGGTGGGGTTGCTTCCGAAAGAGGATATTTTAATTATAAGTTTGTGCGATTAGGAAATTATGACATATGTGCTGGTGGCTTCGGTGGAGGACTTTTTTCACCGATTTGCTCCATACATTTTGTCCTGGAATAAAACCGAAATTCGCGCATGAATCCATCGTCTTAAGTACAAAAGTATCAAAAAATCTCCGTTTCCATGTATTTATACTCTTCATACTGGTTTCATAGTAGCTTTCTTTGGGGGCAGTGGGGGTGGCATGCTGTTCAGCTCAGTTGTCAAATGATTAACCAATGTAGGACTTGGGGAAAGAGGTTCGGGAAGTGTGACACAAGAGGCCGTGGAAACATCAGACAAGCGTTGACTTCCCCGAGTTGCGACTAAAGCTAGATGTGCTGTCGGATCTGCGCGGATTTTGACGCTGGAAAAAAAAAGATTCGTAGCCATTACAAAATCATTCTCTGTCACTAGCCCATGTGACATTCGCAGTATGAATAAACGTTTTCTTACCAGCTGTACTCCTTGAGACGACTTGACACTTTCACTAGATCTACTAAGCTCATCCATGGTTCCTAACCCTAGGTATGTCTCATGCTCATGTAACGTAGTTGCTGAAGTGTTGCATGTCTCTTTCCCCGGACATGTTCACTACAACTGTAGCGCGTCGTACTTTGACCGCTTTCGCATTGTCAAGTCGAGACAAAGTTCCACTGGACTTGTCATTGTGGAGCCTTTTGTAATAATCACATAAGTTGTACAGAACTTTTAGCGAAGAGTTTGAGCATACATTTGGAAAAGACCAGAAACAGGGATCGCCGATTACCTGCTCGAGGATGCGAATTGCGGTTTGGAACTGTTGAGGGAAACCGTGCTCCGGAACAACATTGACGTGCTATTTTTCAAAGTGCTGAAATTCCTAAAATATTAAAAACAAATAACGAATATCACACAAGCGAATGTCCTTACAGTGAGGAATCCTTTGTAGCCGCATGATGCAGCCTAACAACCAGTAGTCAAGACTGGGAATAAAGCCGCAAATCACACTTACTCCGAGTTTCTGGAACCGGGAATGTTTTTGAAGGTATCGTCCTTGGTCTCTCTACTTGTTCGAGCTTCAAGGCTCTTTCTCATCCGGGACAAACTTTGAGCAAGTTCCTCATCAACCTAAAGGGAATCGTTATCAAATAACCAATGTCTCCTGTTACATTTACACGCCACAAAAAATCCCACTACATCACTGTAAACTCTACCCTCTCAAGTCAGTCCAGTACTAACCTCTGGAATAGTTCCGTAAGTTTTACGCGCGTGGTCACAAAACTCATCAAATAGTTGAGTCAAGTATTCATGCATGGCAGAATGAGCAGGTCCTCCTTGTATTTTGTGAATCTGAAAATTTATTTCCAGGTTTTATACTCTCCGATGTTGAATGCAACTGCTTATCCGTTACTGCCGAACTTTGAATTAGAGCCTTCACCTCCAATGCTTCACGAAGGACCGGAATGAAGCCAACAATGCAGTCTCCTAGCTTTGTAACTAAGGCGTCGTCATCCGGATATGCTTCCAGATACTCCTCTGTCAGAAAAGCCTAAAAAAGGTACATTAGGGCTATTAAGCGCGGATCTCGAGTGATATTCCCATCTTCTGGACTATTCAGTGTACCTTTTCGTAGTTAGGAAATCCTCCTTGAACTTGTGCATCCAACACGCCCTTAACTTTCATTTGAAGTAGGCCAATAGTGGACGAAGAGTCCAATCCTTTCACCATCATCTGACTGTGCTCAATAATTAAGTTTCTCACCTCTTCCGTATAATCTAGGAGGAAATCCACCGCAGCTTCGATGGGGCGTAACTGAAACAATACCCAGGTGTAATCCCATGTTAGAAAAGTTACAAGTCGGAATTACGGCTACTGTTACGTATAATTTCTATTGTTAGAGTTCATTACTAATGTTTCTGTATGACGAAAGACCGGGAACCAGCTCAGGATACCAGGAAAGGGGCTTGAGGATGTGTATAAATGTCTGATGATGCCCTGGGTGGAAAATGCGTTCACATTCACCAAAGTCTCGTACTTGAAAGGGCGGTCTAGCGTAAAACTTGGTACAACACAATAAGATACTTTGTATTTTAATGAATTTCATCGCTAATCCCGAAAAATAACAATTAATTGTTCTCAGTCTTACTTCTCCACTTCATTTCCTTTGTAATACTGTCGGACAGCTTGGTTCGCATGCTTCAATGTGCTATGCCTTCGTCCTGGGACAGGCTTCACGAAAAAGATCTGTAAAACTACGCGAAACGAAGCAGCATAGTTTCATTGGAAGCTCGGGACCTCAATTAAAGTTTATTATACTGCGTAACTAAAAGAAAAAATGTCTATTTACACTGTTTTGGAGAATTCCTTAGTTCCTCTGGCGGTGGATCGGGGTCTCGATATATTTCTGCTACGGGATAATACGAGGCGATTTCGTCCACGAAATCCTTCAGCATTTTCAAATCTTTGTCCCGATAAATGTAATCCTGACAAGTCAGATGCTATTGCTGAGATTCAAGACAAGAGCCTTTGACTTTCATTTAACGCCGTCCGTAGTATAATTTTTAGAAATTTTAGTTTTAGTCAAGCTATCGGTCAGTAGTATAACTGAAACTGACCTTATTTTGAAGAAATGAGGGAAAGCCTTTCCCGTGAAACCTAACAAGAAAATAAGTAGGGGTTGGAAGAGTGGCGCGTTTTGCATCCTCAGGTGTTGGAAGAGCGCCGCGTTGTGCAACCTCAGGGGTTGGAAGACTGCCACGTTTTGCAACCGTTTCGTAGAAGGTAGCCATTTCCCTTAGCAACTTGGGCAGTTGATAATAGTTGTACGTTTCATCCCGATACAGCTGCTGGAGTTCGTCGCACATTTCCAGCGCACATTCAAACATCTGTAAGGGTTACCAAAGGATTTCTCGATAACAGGAACAGTTAACGGTATCCATTACGATTACTGAACTAATGTAAATTGTAAAGTCACTCACTGATGCTCGATTAAACAAGTTAATGATATGATCGTACAGCCGTTCCTTCAGTTCCATATGCGTGCTTGCACGTGAAAACAAGGGTGAAATCAAAAAGTCTGGTAGCTTCTCTTCAATCCATCCTAGTTGCTTCGTATGACACTTGAGCACGAACGCAGCCTCGGTGTAGTTCTTAGAGGTATTTTGCATTTCGTATAGCTTGTACAAGTATTTCATGTACAAGTCATTACGGTAAATTTGTTTACTGAAGTCCTGTTTGGATTGAATCATATGATCCTTCTTTAATTCCGCAAATTCAAAACTTTATCAAGGCTGAAAAGGGGGTCTGCAAAGG
>VRMD01001328.1:0-17525 GCA_009872375.1 Sminthurides bifidus
GTTCTGGGCATACATGGTTTTGGCTGCTTTTGGATGTTTTTTGCTGGAGTTGGTAATTTGGATACTTCAGCAGTCTTTTAGCATAGAGAAAGTCAGGAGAAAGCTATCGGGCAATCCGGTATTGGTTGAGGTAAAACCTAGTGACCAAGGGTAATCCCTAGAATATCTTTCGCAGGATACGGATACTGATGCTTTTGAATGACAAATGGGGAAGAAGTAGGACATTTTATCCGTTTTTTTTGTTGATTTGGGCACATGTAAAGCGTGTTTCGTCGTAACTTTCACATTAATGAAATTAAACCCCTTCAATAGAACTCGTATAGCTGAGTGTCGTCTTTGTGTTCGTTTAATACTTATAACGTGTTCCACACCATCATGTAGACTTGAAATAAATCAAACGCTAAGCCATGCTATAAGCCATGAATTGTCTTCTTTCCTGACTTATACTCCTGTTTTAACTGGATTTTATCTCAAATATTCTATTTTGTTACGATTGCAAAGTGATCTTATGAAAGATACGATCCCTTCTACTGCAAGACAAAAAAACGAGACTAGGTGCCCAGCACATAAAGTCTGAGCAACTATGATTGAAAGCCAATACTTTGATTGACGACTTGAATGTCGCTTGTCCACCTCATGACCATTTTCTGCTTCCTTTTCTGCTTCCATGGCTCGAAGCTTTCCTTTCATGTGAGCGTCGGCAATCATAACTTTGCTCCATAATTGCGTGATACCGGTGCTGCCCAATCGACCAATGATGGAGTTGAGGATATCTGGGATTGAAAACCAAAGTTTTAGTCTCTTACATTGCTTTTTTTGTTTGAACTGCTTGAACACTCGAGTTTTGTTGCCAAGTGTCTTAAATGGTAAATAAGTTAATTCAAGTTGGTGTGTTTAACTGAACCATACCTACAGCCAAGGGGTAGTTCTGGTTTATGATAACACTAAAATAGATTGCAAGTATTCCCTCTTCGGACATCAAATATAGAGGTCGCTTTCTAGATGTCATCATGAATTCGGATGCAATGTATTCAAATGTCTCCTTGAAACCGATGCAAACTGCGTCTTTTTTGACGATGCTTTCGTAACACTGAAAATTCAATAAAATGAAACGTCTTACTTAAATCTTATAAACCTTGCGACGGTTATAGAGCACAAAGAAACTTACATCCGGGTCGAAAAAGTTGTACTCTACCGTCCGATTAGCAATAGTCTGTACAGTGCGACTAGTCGAAACGATGAAATCCTCCTCAATATTCCCCGTGTAGAGTACCGCTCCGATATTATAATGAGAGCTAGCCAGCTGTTCAAAAGTTCTAGGTGGAAGAACCTCTGGCGGCAGCATTACCAGAACCATAAATTTGGACTTATAACTGCAGGTCAAATTGATAAGACACAACAACCAACAGCTCCAGAGGAATTTAGCCAAGGCATCCCATCTCCAAACCTTTGAAACAGGAAACCGCCCGGCAGGTTGTTCCAGTGTTGGCCCCAACATGAACCAAGCCATGAGTACAAACGTATTCGTGCTAATTCGAGTTTCTCCTTTCACGAAAACTATGCACAGCAATGCGATCATTGATTGAAATGCAAAGATGCTACACAACCAAACGACGGAACTCAGGGGGTGAAACAAGGCAACGAAGGAGTCAGATCGCCTCACTTTCGGAAACGGCGAACTAACAAAGGAAACGCTGTCATGAAAAGCTGGGTTTGAAAAATACACCAATTGCCGATTGATCAAAGTTTCCCGATGGATCCCAGAGAACACAGCCACGTCCCTAATAAGTGGACTGAAGTAATCGTCCCATTCGCCCTCTTCAGTCAGTCCGTTCTTTGGCACAGAGAAAACGGGCTCAAGAGCCAGGGTAGCGTTCATCTTCTGCGCCGTCTCGTACATAAAACCGACCACGAAATTCGCCCAAAGTCCTGTCTTCAAGAACAACTCGTAAGCGCGAACACAAGTAGGACAAACCATCGCTTTGAATTCCTCCTGTTCGTAATTTCTCAGCATGGGAGGAACTATAGCCGCGCCGGACATGACTCCTTGGAGCAGTGGGGAACCGATGTTTTCGATATTGAAGAAGACGGTACGCTTTGGATTCACCGTTACTGAGATGATAGTTCCGGAGGCGGCGTCTCGGTACGCTCCGCCGATGAAAGCCAGTTCTCGGTGGACCTTTCCAAATTGCCGGAACAAGGTCGTGAAGCTTTCGAAGGAAGCCGTTTCAGATGAGGCGACTACGAGCAAAAAGGAACGTAGCGGGGAGAAAAATGCTGATTCGGAGACTCGATTTCCCAGCAGTTGGTTTAAGTCGTCGACATGTGTGACAGCCACCCTTAAGGGGCTGTGGAACCGGGTAGAAATGGCGTTTCGTGGTGGGGGCTCGAGCAATTTTTTAGGGTCGAGTACCACAATTTTAGGTGCGAAAATTGTGGAGTTGAACTTCAAAAGAAGTTTTGCGACTAGTGGATTGCTGGAGGTCAAGTCAAACACTTGTTTAAGATCTGTCGCAACATCCAAAGACCCAACATCGAGGAGTAGCTCCACTTCAGGTAAGGTGAGAAGCCTATTGTTTGGATTCAAAAACGAGAGCACTGCTTCATGAATGTGGAGCTTTGAAACCGGAAAGGGAACATGCAACTGAATATTGCAGATCGTGAGGATTGGCAAACCAACAGAAATTAGAACGAGTCCCAACTTCATGCTTCGAAAATTTCAACAAGTTTTTCATAAAACTTTGGTTTTTGGTACCCTTTAGACGACCAACTGCCGCACACGCATCACCGCACGTTCAAGTTTGACCAGGAAATAGCCAACAGGAGAGAAGCTCCAAATTAAAATAGGCGCTCATCGCATTAAAGATTACAATTATGTGCATCTTATTGATGAGGACAAAAAGAATAACAAATGAAAGTGCAGCTCTGCAATTCATTCATTCGTGAAACATTTCTGTAACGGTGCAGTGCATTACATCAAGAATTCTGACGCAAACGTGATGCTCATTAATTAAAGTTATTCACTAGTTACAGCTACGCGGTTTACGAGTTAATGTCTTGTCTTGTCGTGTATGATTTAATGACTCAAGGTTCATGTCTTATTGTACATTATGAATTGGTCGCGTATTTCCTTTGAGGTTAATGTATTTTTGAATGTCTCATTCGATGTTCAATCAAATGCCTTATTTGATAACATAGGTTATTAGTATCACGTTAGCGACGTGGGAAAGCGACGTTAACCACACCTCGTGATAAAGGTAAGAGTCGACTTTCACTTGCAAAGTTGTACCATACATATTGTCTTTTTCCCCTGTGGTCTATCCTATCCCTCATAATAATTGAGACATTCGTAAAGTCATTGATTTCCACTAATCATAAAGGCAATGTCCTTCAGATACGAAACTCAGAAATGTGAATAATTAATTTGTCCTTGAATAAATATAATGCCCACGTAAGAGCCTAATATTTCTGTGACCACCTAGACAAAAAGATAAAACTCAACTTAAACATGCTTATTTCATGTGGTCGAGCCGATTTCAACCGGAAGGAAAAAAATCCTGAATACTGATATAGTGTAACTGACGTCGTAAGAAATGACATAAGAAGTGGAACCGTGACTGTTATGACGTGAGAATTGCATTTTGGCTGTCATTTATGGTCGGACGGATAAACTTTTTGCGTGACACTTTAATTGGATTGGTAAATGTCGCACGGAATTCGGTGGGAATTCATGCCAGTACTTGTATATAGAAAAGCCTGTTCAGTCGCATGAGCTCATTAAGCTGCAATTACCAAAATACAGTAAATTATTTGACTGGCATAGCCTATAAAACGCTTTCTGTGTTCATACCATCTTTGAACGCACAATGAGGGAGCTGACAAAGCAAAAGCTGAATTTCCAGCCATGGCATGGTCGAAAGTGTTTAATTAGTGGAGATGATTGCATTTAAGGCGAGTATTTTCACACCATTGAAATGCGATTACGCCATTTCATTGTAGACGTTTTCGCCTGACATTCGCTCGGTCGAGTTAATTCTAATTAAGTGGATTTTGAATGAATCCATAACACGGTGGTGCACTATTGTTTGGCCAACTTATCTGCTGGATACGCAACTTTTGATTGGCAAAAACCTGGCTTGATTGATTTCAAAATTATAAGGGATTCCTACCGCAGCTGAGTTGTCGTTTGAAAAAGCCTTGATTTGGATACAGAAGGTTTTTTGGTATATACCGTCCGTCTGTTTTTTTTTGTGCAATTCTCACCATGGCGAAAAAGCAGAACCTAGTCTCGAAACTTAAAGGAATCAATCCCCTCGAAGGAGTTGAAGCTCGGCTTATGAAAGAATGCCGAGATTTCTTCAAAGTATACTACCCTATCGTAATCCCCCAATTTCAGTACCAAAACGACCGATTGGTTCCCAGGAACTCGAAGATTATCAGAGCATGTTCTGCATTTCACACGGCTATCATCGTACTCCATTTTTTTCTCCAATGCTATAATGTGGTGAAAATTTTCACCAAGGACAGCAAAAAAGGGACCGAATCTCACGCGGTGGACTATTCCTGGCTAATCATGAGCTGGTTGACCATGTGGACTAGCTTTTTTCACGAAAAAAAGCCTTCTGTTATCTCAGGAATTAACCTTGTGAACGATCCCAAGTTTGCGTTGATGAAAGAAGGTGATTTGCCTACACAGAGTTTCACCAAAATTCATGACTGGCTTGTCGAAATGACAAGTCCTTTGTGCAAATTTCAGGATGGGGAATTGTAATGTCATTATTTTCCTTAGTCTTTCCATCAATGGAAGATTCTAAACCACAGAAAGCAACTCTGGCCATTTTGGTTGAACAAAACATCTTTGGAATATGGAAAATAAGCATCTCGTCGAATTCAATACTACTGATGCTAATGATCCTGAGAAAACCAGCCAATGGAAGGTACTGGTACTACTGGGTGCCCGAGTCTTTACGGTCGTTTCCATTCATGCTAATAGTTCTGATTTTTGAGTACTACGAATTGATCGCTCGACTTTTAGCCTGCTATTACGCCGGGGTAGTCACAGCGGTATTACGCTATCAGAATGCAACGTTGGTTTCAAGATTTGAAGTAAGTCCCCTTCAAGTAATGGGCTCGACTAATACTCGTCTCATTCAAATGGTCTGATTACGTGAGGCGTTACAGAAAAATTGGAACTGTTTCAGGGAATGGATTGCCAATGCGGAGAATATTAAACCGACCGAAAAGGGGGTGGAAACCACCCTTCGAAAAGATAATTTAATGCTGGTATTGAGCCGTTACCGGAAGCTAATGGTCCTCAATCATATTTTCAACATGGAGACGGGTGAAGTCGTGCATGTTTACTTCCTGTACTTGATCTTAATTCACATTACGGTTACATACACGGCGATCATGATTGACGATATGCCTGCTGCTACATCAACTTTCTTCTATTGGTGGACCTTCGCAATCTTCCCCCTTGTTCGTATCTTGGTGGACCAAATCGCAAGGAATTCACGAGGAAAGCAAAGTCATGCTTCGAAAGTGGCAGGAAGGTCACCGAAGGGCCAGCTTGGAGTACAAGTACATCAGAACTTTGAGCCCATTGGGGCTTCGATCCGGGAGGGAGTTTTTCCACAGGAGTTACGCCTTCTTTTACATTATCGCTCTGTCCAAAGCCATCAAGTCTTTGATTCTCTTGAAGTAGTTTATAAGGTGTAAATATTTTCAAAAAGTAGCAGGCATCGGTACAAGGCATTGGTTCCCACACGAGAACAAACAATAAAATATGTTACTCGAACACTAAGTTCCATATTTCTAAAAGATAAAGCCTCTGAATAGGATAAAATAAGCCCAACTGCCTGATTTATCACGATGTCTGTAAACGTGAGTATGATGCTCTTGTCGAAAAAGAAAAATTCACTGCTGGAGATTCGTCCGGGATAAACGTTGCACATTAACGCTCGACATCCACAGTGATGGGCTAACCCATGAAACAACCAAACCAAACCAGAGAAGCTTTTATGCATCAAAAAAATCGGACTTGTCTAAGATTAGATAGATGTAACGAAACACCTAAAAAAATGTCAGAACATTTACAAAAATGTTGAGACGATAGAAACACCGTACGTTTTAAGCCTAGCACTGAATCTTTTGCAGTGTTTGCTAGAACTTCCAAAAACAAAATTCAGCTTCCATCTCTGGAAGGTCTAACCTACTAGAATGCATCTACCTGGAGTTGGTGTAACATGAGAAGAAATACGTCAACCTCACGTTGCCTGAAACAATGGACAAGCTTTGGGAAGGGTAAAGTACATATTCGCACCAATCAAGGAGCTGTGTAACGAGCTCAAGCTCAATTTGGCATGTATAAGTAGACTTTCGGCCAAATCGACTTCAGTCCGTTCCAACTCGTTGACTGACTAGCTTCAAATTGCAAGCGTTGTCGACAACC
Organism: Sminthurides bifidus; assembly: GCA_009872375.1. Classification (NCBI taxonomy): domain Eukaryota; kingdom Metazoa; phylum Arthropoda; class Collembola; order Symphypleona; family Sminthurididae; genus Sminthurides; species Sminthurides bifidus. Next base: position 6,452 of record VRMD01001328.1, read on the forward strand.
GGAAATATGTCAAGACTAACAATTGCCATTGAGTTTCTAGTCGTCGTTTCCATGGCAACTTGCATTGATGTAAGGCTTTTGGTCTTTTATTTCGTTGATACCAGTCCTATTTCAAACCATCTTTTGGTTAGTATCAGTCAGCGTATCTTGATTTTAGTTTTTTCATTAAACACCTGACGAAGGACTAATAAGGCGCTGAATTTGACACCTGAAAACTATAGGTTTTGATCCAACTGACATTCTAGGTTGATAAGTACCTCAAGTTGGAATGGTCGGAGGAAGTCAAAAACTGGGAACCCTCGGAAGAGCTTAAAAACAATTTTCCAGCATATCTCTCAGGATACAGTTATGAAGGCAGTCCAGGTAGGTGGCTGCTACATTTACAGCAAAATCGAAAAAATATATTTTTCAGCTCTTCATGCTTTTCATGTAGTTTACATCCTGGAATACGGACGGTGGAACATTTCCAATTACGTGAAAAGTTCTAACGAAAATGAGGACGTTTTCTACAAGCGAGTAAAGAAATTATTTCGAGGACTGATATTGGAAGTCGCTGATTTAGACGAACCGGACACGGGTGCAATTATTGTGCTAGACGGAAAGGGGCTTAGTATCAAATCCCTAACTTCTCCTCCAGGTAATGATCTGTGTTAAACTTGCTGTCCCTTCAACTTCGTAAATTCTGACGCATATCTTGCTTTCAAATTCAGCCAAAACTTATTTACCAGACTCATGTTGCAGTTTTGCGTGCTCACTTAACATTGATGAGGTACCTTGACCAAGTTTCACCTCTCATTGCTCGCCTCTGTTTAGTAAATGGTACGAATCGATCTAATATCTGCGACAACTTCATTCCTGCTTAGAAAGGCATCAAGAATGACTCCAAGATTTTTGCTACCGCAGTTTCGTATGCAGCTCAAACCTGGGTCTCAGCTGTGAGAACCGTTGCTGGGTCTGTGATGGGAAAAGCAGAAATTATTCGCGGAGGCACAACCGAAATGATGGCTTTTTTATCGTCTTTCATGCCTAAAACCAACATTAGCTCCAAATATGGAGGACTTGCTCATCAACCACTGCGGGTTTACTAAATGAATCTCACTTATTGCAAGATTTCTTTCAGATCGTAGGACATTTTTAAGCTTATTCATGCTTGCGTTGAATAAATGATCGTTCATCTCTTCCACGAATCAGGGAATGAGCCATATTAGGGTCCTTAATGTCGATAAGATTCAATGCGAAAGTAAACGAAGTTCAAAATTGTGTTAACAACCGTTGAAATACTAAGATTGAGATTGCTTTCCAATCAAAAGTCAATTAGTACGAAATATTTCAAGCCAGAATCCTAGAATAGCATAAGCAGGTCCAACACATAATCTACAATCTAAAAATGTAAATTGTACAAGACAATGAGAACGGTACGCTGTATTTGTTGTCCACACTCTGCATCGTACATGTATCTGTCAACCAATGGCCCCGTTGTGGGAATCTTTCATGCCGTATTCACTAGAGATTTACCACAGATAAATACATGCACTTCTACAGATTTTCAGAGTATCTTAAAGGTTTTAATTCCATAACATCGCCCCTAGAGTTAAAATGAAACAGAAGGGCTAAATAGCAGTGTTTCTAGATTTGCATCATGCATCGTTTTAACTAAAGCGAGTAATGGAAGTTCAAAGAAGGCTGATATGTAATGGGAACTAATTTTGAAGTTATCGAGTTCCACACAGCTGATATAGATCACACTTGGCTGACGCCATACTGTGACTTATTAGCATATGCAAAAGGGGTGTTATCAATAGGGAAGATCTAGCTAATTAACGGGCAAATTGAAATAGTGTGGTCGTCAGGACTCGTACACACTCCGAGTTGACTAATAAAAAAGTTTTTTCAATTGTTTCATAACAATTGCCACGTACAACGTAAGTTTTGATTATTTAATGCGGAAGATATAAATCGCTACTGCAGAACGGAAGTTGCACGCTAATTGCCTTGGGATAACGTAAAAAGAATAGCAGAAAAGCAATTCGTTTGTAAGAATCGCTAACAAGTATGCTGGTCCGGTTCGGAAAGATCGGTAAATAATTCAATGAATATTCACGACACTTTTCCTCATATTTCTGAAATTCCCACAGCAAGTTCACATAGTATTATGTCATTCTAGACGGATCCGCTTACGCCACCATGACGTTCTCGGATGGAAAACTGCACTCTATTGAAAAAAAGATACTATTTATGACGCAATCGCATTACAGAGGCAGTTAACAACTCAGGGCAGAGTCAAATCCTAGTTACTCATATTTTCCTGCTATTCTAATGAAAAACTTTAGTTCGCATTGACAGGTGCTCTATATCTGGAAAATCTCTCCACAAGGCCAAGAATCAATAGTTTGAATTGCTTAACTGCCTAGACAGGTTCAACTAATTCCCATAGCACCTTGTCAAACATGCAATCTAGTAGGTACCAACTATCCTTATAAATGCTGAGGTGATTAGAAACTGGGTTCATTTGGAAACATCACCGGTGCAGATGTAATGCAGCGGTTGTTGCGCATCATGGCCCAGACGAAAGTACAACAGTTTTACTCACAAAAGTCAGTTTTCCTCACAGGAGTAACGGGAACTTTGGGAACGGTGATTCTGTATCAACTCCTTGCCTGCTTTCACAGCATCGGTACCATCTTCGTCCTCATTAGGCACAAGAAAAATGAAAGCGCCACTCAAAGATTGGATAAGCTGCTGAGCGAGGAGGTAAGCCCTCTAATGTCTTACGCTACTAATGCCTTGGAGGAACAAATTTTACAGTAACCTAGTATTTCAGATCTTCCAATCGGTTCCAGATGATCAAATAAGCAAAGTGAAAGTGGTATCTGGAAGTATTGACTCCGGTCATATCGTACTCGGAGACTTGGAGCAATCGGTGGTAGGTGAAACAGACATTGTGATTCATGCTGCAGCTGACGTGAATTTTGTCTCACCTCTGGAAAGTGCCATGCAAACTAATGTTGGTGGCACGGAAGCAGTCATCAAACTTTTTCTGTCAAGCTCCCGAATCAAAGTAATTCTATAATCGATAGCTACATCCGAATAATGAAGCTTCAAAAAGTAATTTATGACAGAGAATGTTTGAATTCGTCTGCACGGATTAAAAGACGATGATTTGTTACTCACAGGCTTTTGTTCATGTCTCCACCGCGTATATAAATCCAGAGTTTGACTTACTAAAAGAAGAGGTTTACAGAATGAGTATGAGTGCATCACAAGTTGAAAATGCTTTGCTTGCCAGCAATAATGGAACTGTAACCGACTTGAAAAAAAGGTAAGCTTGGGTATGCAGAAGTAGAATTGGTATGCATTGCTAGTTATTGGGCATGTCACCAAAGCACAAAGAGATTGTTGGCAGGATAATTGGGAAAAAAATCACATCTTACGCTTTCACTAAAAGCTTAGCAGAAAACGTTGTATCGGATTATTCGGGTTCGATGCCTGTTGCCATAGTTCGCGTTCCCTTAGGTAAGAATTGAAAATTTATTGACGTTTTTGGAACCCCGATGCAGCATGAAGATTTTATTTGAAGGCGCAAACATCCTTACTTTCCAGTCTCTCCAAGTCTATGGCGGCCAATACCCGGGTACTTCAATTCGTTGGTTGGATTTAACGGGGTTTTCGTCGCAGCTGCAACTGGTCTTATGAAATACTTATACGTACGGGGGAAAACACTATGTCACATTGCCCCCGTCGACATTTGCGCAAATCATATAATATTGGCCGCCGTGGCAGTAGCTGAAAATTGGAGAAGCGACAAACCGTAAGTGCACAACTTGAAGCGGGTATTACATGCAACTCAGACTCAGAAATATGAAAGAGTACGGAGATGTCTATAGGACCATATCTTTGATAACCAGCTATGATTGTTCACAGATTACAAGTTTTTAATGTTGCAAATCCTAAAGGCGTCACATGGAAACAAGTTTTTGATCATGGCCACGATGCTTTTCGGGAAAATCCGATCAAACCATTTCTTTGGATACAAAATCTCAGATTGGTAGAATCATGGAACCTATTTCATATGATGTCGTTTTTCTTCGTTCTTATTCCAGCATTATTTTGTGATCTTGTGTCCATGATACGATTCAATGCTCCAAGGTCAGTATTAGGCTTCAGTAGGCTGCGAAATTTTACTTAATGCAATCTCAAACGTTCAACTGACTGAGTTTGTGAAAATTAATTAAGGTGAAATTCTGATAAAGATTTTCCGATTGCTTCTCTTACAGAGCGACTTATCTCTGCTTCAAGGCCTACAATCGAGCCCGCATAAGCTGCGAATCACTGCAGAATGATTTCAAAATAAATTGCAGTAATGCCATGTCGCTAGCAAAGTTTCTACAAGGCGAGGACTCGCATCTCTGTGTTTCCTTCGCTGAAGTTGAGCAAAAACCGTACTACGATGCGCTTACTCGCCACCTACACAAGTTTATTGGACGTCTTGACGGGAATGATGGGGTAGATTACCAAAAAGCGCTTTCTCGGTATGCAAATATCTCCTTCCTGTTTGATTTTGAGCCAGTATTTTGTGTGCTTTAATTATGGAAATCGCGTTGTCTTATTTTAGAGCTCGAGGATTGGAAATAGTGCGTCTGCTAACTTCTCCATTACTGCTTGTCGCCATATTGTGCTTGATTTATAATACTGGCTATTGCATTTTCCAAATAGCGTATGGAGTTGGATCCAAAGTTACGGAATTACTTTCATAACCGTCTTGATTAGAAGAAAATGTTTGGGATTTGTTATCCTTCCTGACTTAGTATCGTCATAAATTAAGAAAAATTTTGTGAATTTATTATTTTCATTTGGGAAGCAGTAACAATTACAGGTAGAAACCGGACTTTACTGTCGCGCTGTTGACCTTTGTAATAGCGATATTAGTGAATGGCAAGGTCATCAGCCGTCTTAAATTTCTGTACAATCTGTTTGAAAGTTTTCAACCTTTTCACCCTTCGATTCTCTCTCATGTCGGTTCAAACACCGAAGAAACTTGAACTTACTAATTCTAATCCCCAAGCTATTACAGCCAATGAACTACCAATACCTAGAATGCTAAAAGCCAAAGCAAAATTTCTCAAATTGAAAGGCTTCAGTACACTCGCAGAAGATTCCAAAGCAATTTTGATCAAATTTTGAAACAAAGGCGAACTTTCATGTTCTTGCTGCTTCATCCAAGGCCTTCCGCGATAATACACGTAGCTTAACGAGACTTCCTTCCATTTGTCAATATGCCCCGTGGCGACTAACCTACCTGTGATGCGATTCACAATCGTCGTGTACCTCGAACTCCATCGCACCATCACGTTAGCTGGGGTGGATAAGGCACTAGTCTTGGATTCCACGTAGGGACGATGCTGCTCATGCATAGAGAAATTCTTCGCCGCATAAGTTTCCAGGATAACACTGATTGAAATGCAAGCTGTGTTAAAGTTGGTTGCCGCGGCAACCGCGCATTTATCCCACTTCGGTTCTTTCAACCACCACCTCGCGGAGAAGCTCAGCCTCCAAGCTTCCAGAGTGCTGCAGATAGTTCGACATCAAGGATCCTGGGTTGTGCATCAGGATGATTTTCAAATCCTGACGTCGATTAGCAAGTTCTCGAAAATTGGTTGGCAGCGGCTCCCGCTCCGGATTTGAAAGGTACGATACCAAATCGCTGTTGTATGCCGTAGCGATTAACAACGAAAAGAAGGCGAAGAGAAGGGTGAGAAACTTCGCCTCGGGTGGGATGTCAGGCCCTTGTTGAACTAGCAGGGCGAATGGAATGAGCAAAGACTGGTACGCCGCCTCCCCCGTGGATCGACGAGATGGATTGTTGGGTATCGGTAGCAAAAAATGAGCCACATATGCTCCTGCAGTAACGAACATAAACAAAGTCAACATCGCCCACGTGCCTGGAGTAAAGGGGTACACCACAGCTTTCCAGCTCACAGTCGACCTGGGAGGAGAAGTGAAGAACTTGAGCTCGTAATACACGGTTGGTGCAGCCACCTCAACGGCACCGAAACGCTCAAGGGATTGGGCCAGTCCGAACATCATGTCACCCTTCCCGTCTCCGTTTGCCAACTGCCCCATGATGCCTTGCCAGGTACCATTCGGTAGTTGGCTGAGCGGTTTTAATGAAACGATGTAGTTGCAGCTCGAGTTGTATAGTTTGCAGATCTCTTGAGCATGGCGGTAGTAGAATCCGCCAATAGGTTCACCCTTGACATCCAGAATGGTGTACGGCTCCACTTTCCAAAGATGGCAATTCAGGGGTCGATTTTTCAGCATTTCTCCTTCTGAGAGTAGACCTGGTACTTTGTACGCGCTTTTTATGAAATAGTACTGTCTAGTATCACCTACTAGAATTCCTTGAGTATCAGAGGCGATTGCCGTCTTGTACTTTATTTGATCGTAGGCGTCCGTTTGGGATAATTCACGGATTTCTTTCTCAGGACCGATGAAAATGTAGTGCACCACCTCTTGTTTCAGGTTCAGAATGTGCTTGCTCATCCACTGGCGGTCAAGGTCTCCTGCCAAGGTTGCTGAAGTAGAGAGAACGAAGTGAACGCGGGGAATGGAAAGTTTGAAGCTCTGAAAACTCCGTGACTTTGCTGATGTTCTGTTGAAATTTTGTACGAACTCCAAGGTTGTCAGTTGGTTTTGTAACTGGTGAAAGTCAAGGGAGAGAACAACGTTGTCAAGAAATATTATGCGGGAGGGATAAATCGTCAGAGGACTTTCCTGATCCTGGTTTCTTCCTGGACTTCTAGCTTCAATGACTGATGTTAATATGTCTGTGAAATCACTGGATACGTTTTCGTAACTGAGAAACATAAAGTAAAGGAACCAAAAATTTACAATGATCCCTGTTCTTGGCATTTTTGGCATATATCGAATGAAATTGGTGTTTGGGAAAACGGTTTGGATTGAATGAGTTTGTAAATCTTGACGTTAAAAGTCAACAGGATTTTCTCAAGAGCTGATGCATTTCTTGATTCACTGAAAAGGATTCGTATTTGTTATTGAAATGCCCGAGTATACGATCATGTTCTTGTTCGTATCGCACTTCCGCCTCCAAAAACACATCCTGACACGGTAATCGGTGGACATTAAATGTAGAAAAGCGAGCAAGTGTTTCCGTAGTTCCATATTTAAAAATTGCTTACTTAGCATGGTGAAAATTACAGGAAAGCAACCGCTTTACCTCAGGAGTCTTTTATGTATACCAGATATGCAAATCAATAGCACTCTAAATAACTAAATGTATCCATGCATAATCTATAATGCGAATGAATATGTCAGATATAAATTGTTCAAAGCTGCAGTCTTGAACATGCTGAACTCAAGGCTAACTACAACTCAATCGTCTTTAGCTCCGTCTGCTAATCGTTAAAAGAGACGTCAACCTCTCCGCCCCCCAAGCAATACATCCAATTACGGACCCCCCTGTCAAAATGATAAAGGCCAGCAGGAAATTCTTCACTCCAAAAGGCTTCAAGTGCCCCCCTTCCGTTTCCTCCAGCACCTTCCGCAAGCTTTTAACCATCGATGAGCTGTTATCCTCCACCTGAGTTTTCATCCAGGGTCTTCCCCGCCTATAAATATAATTTAATGACTCCTTCTTCCACTGTTCTATGTGACCTGTCGCCATGAGCAATCCGGTAATTCGATTAACCACAGTTNCCTCCACCTGAGTTTTCATCCAGGGTCTTCCCCGCCTATAAATATAATTTAATGACTCCTTCTTCCACTGTTCTATGTGACCTGTCGCCATGAGCAATCCGGTAATTCGATTAACCACAGTTGTGTACCGAGAGGTCCATCGTACACCTACTTGAACAGGGGTGGACATTGCCGTCGTCTTAGACTCAACGTAGGGGATATGTCGCTCATGAAGTGTGAAATTCTTCGCAGCGTACATTTCCATGGTGAAAGTCACGGAAACACAGGCAGTCTGGAAGCTCGTTACTGCAGGTACTGTGCATTTCTCCCAATTACGCTCATAGTTGATGACTTCTCGGATTAGCCGAGCATCTGTGTTATTCGAATACAAGAAATAATCCGACATAATAGCTCCTGGGTTGTGAGTCACAGCGATGTGGTAACGATGACGCATTTCTGCAAGTTCCTCGAACGTCGTGGGTAACTGCTCCTGCTCAGGGAAGGTGAGATGTGAGACGAGATTGCTATTGTAAGCTGTTCCCATGAGTATTGCAAAAAACATGGCAAATAGGGTTAAAGACTTTGCCTCGGAGGGTATTTTCACGCTTTGCAAAAGGAGCACCGCAAATGGAATTTCCAAAGCCTTTAACAATGATTGTGCTTTGGATCGGTTGGAAATATGGCGTACTCCTCCTGACATGAATTGAGCATAGTAAATCATGCTGCACAGTAAAATAACCCAAAGAAGTGCAAGCCAAACTTGCAGGTGGAAAGGATAAACAATGGCTTTCCAATCCACACTAGCCCGAGCAGGTGCTGTGAAGAACTTTACTTCGTAGTAAACAGTTGGTACTGCGAATTCAACAGCACCGTATCGTTCTTTAGTCTGAGCCAGTCCGAACATAATGTCACCGACGCCATTTGCATTTGCCAGCTCGCCCATAAATCCGAGCCATGTGCCATTTGGTAACTTTTTCAGAGGCCCCCAGTCAATCATGTGGTTGCAGCTCGAATTGTACATGTTGCAGATGACTTCTGCATGGCGGTAATTGAAGCCTCCGAAAACACGACCGTGCCCATCGAACAAAGTGTAGGGCTCGAGTTTCCAAAGGAGGCAGTTGAGTCTCCGATTACGTAGCATTTCCCCATCGGAAAGCAATGTTGGTATGGGTGTTCCTCCTTGGACAAAGACATACTTTTTATTATCGCCAATCAATACGGCTTTAGTATCAGTTGTTATTGAAGTTTTGTGCTTGATTTGCTCGTAGGTATCTGTAGAAGCTAGACGAGTGACCTCTTCCTCAGGACCTAAGAATATGAAATGAGCGACGGACTGCTTATAGTTCAGGATGTGGTGATCGATCCATTTGCGATTTAGTTCTTCTGCCAATGTCACAGTGGTAGAGAGGATTAAATGAACACAAATGGGTGAAAGCTTCAAGGTCGGAGCAAGGATCGAGTGCTTGTTTATACTTTCACCGTGCAGAAGTTCCACTGTGGAGAAAGTTTGTAACTGGTCCGGAGTCATGAAAGGTATCGACTGCAGATCCACCATAAAAATCAGGTGACACTGAGGAGGAATCTCTAAGTTTTGTGATGGGCTCCTCGTAGCAATTACTTTCCCCAAGTCAAAATGGAAATGACCCGAGCCGTTTACAAATCCAGTGCCGAAGGTTACTGACATAGCAAGTAATATGGCAGCCATGATCACGGGCTCTATTCGAAGAGCTGATCAGGTTCTTCCACTCACGTATACATTATAACCCAAAACACGGATTTTTGTATAACACTCCCTGATAGAATTTACAATAGCTCACGCAACAAAGTCTTCCTGGTAGGGTAAAAGTGTTCTTTATCACATTACTTAAGGGCGAAGATAGTGGCATTAATGAACGATTCAAACTTCCAGTTGCCTATTCTTCCCGGTTAAACCGAGTCAGCCTGATCAATTCGTCATTGCAGCAAGCGAAAAAACATAATTACATAGCGTCTAAATCGTTCAAATTACCGAGAAAAAGTAATTGTCACCTTCCGGTTTCCATACTGATTTGATATGGTCCGGCATTGGCAGGAAGAAAATTCAAATGAGCATTAAGGGATATGTTTCGCCTCAATTATTTTGGTCTAGGCGAAAGGAAAAACACGACAAAAGTAGCTATTTATGAGCGTGCAATTTACAGTAGGTGCGACTAAAAGTAGTTGTGATACTTTGGTATGTCTCGAAAAGTTCCGGTGCTTTTCTCCTCTAATAGAAGATAATGACCAGTTGCATGTTATTGGCTCCACGAACCATCGAATTGCAGACGTTCCATGTATTAATGAAACATTTAACTGGACTGATTATTCTATTTTCTATGAATTATATTTAATAAGTATGGAATTTAGAGTGAAAAGGACAATTCACTTTGGTTCGTTTTTTCACGATCGTGTTCAATGGAATTGACTCATAATTGGTCAACGGCGCGTACCTGAGATGGCAATGGACGTAGAGTTTTAATAACAAAATTAGAAGTGGACACAAGGTAATGTACTGGTATGAGGTTGATTGTCTTCAAAAATTACCCAGTGTCTATAACCGAAACTAAATTGAAGTATACGTGGAGATAAGTCACGCAAATGACGATTACCTTCCGATTAAGTAAGAAGTTCATCTAATACTTTCAGAACGTGAAACAGGAAAAAAACCTCAGTTTTAGTCCTTACAACGTTCAAACTGGCTCAGCAAAATTGTACAGCATTCAAGCATAACTAAATGTAACATAGGTGCCATTACAGTTAATAGTCAAGTACTTTCTCATCTTTCCTCTTAAAAACAGCAGAAGATGATAAAAATGCATGGCATGAACTTTCTGTATCGAGTCCAGCCCATAGATTTCTTACTCCATGATAAATGACCGTTGAAGTGGATTTAAGCTTCCTCGCAACTTCGCCAACCAACACAATTGAACCAACGCCTAAACCGACTAGCAATGACCCGAAGCACAAAACAAAGTTTTTCAAGCTGAATGGCTTCAGAGTCAAATAATCCGCCTCTTTCATAGCCCGAGTTAGATTCCGGGCAAGGTCCGAGTTCGAAGCCAATTGCTGTCGGATCCACGGACGACTTTTGACGAACACGTAGTTCACACCCTCCTGCTTCCATTTCTTAATGTGACCCGTATCGCCCAGCCGGAGTGTCACTCGGTTGAAAATCGTATAATACCGAGAATTCCAGCTCATCCCTGCAGCTAGCGGCGTACTTATGATACTATCCTTCGACTCAACGAACGGCCTGAAGTTAGAGTTCAGCGTCAGGTTCTTAATAGTAAACATCTCATTGGATAACTGTAAGTTCACACAAATGTAATTGTACTCCACAACTGCTCTTCGGGTACATTCCAAC
>VRMD01001329.1:0-17522 GCA_009872375.1 Sminthurides bifidus
CTTTTATTTTTCAGGTGAGTTCTATCCGTTTGCAATTAAGTTGTTTCTGACCAGTCAATGTGGATCTTTCCCAGCCACTCGAGACAGGTTTTGTAGTTTTCCCCCTAATTTCTTTATTCTTTTTAAATAACAATTGAAACTGCGGTCACTTTGTAGCACAAATACCGAATTCGCAAATCCGATTTAAAGATTGTGAAAGTTCCGCCTTAGAGATAAGGAACGCAATTGTAGTCTAAAACTGTCATAAATGGGTGCAGGACACGAGTTGGTAAATTTGTTCGCATAGGAACATGTCTGATTGACTATGAATTGATGGAAACATTTATAGGTTGTATTAGCGCTTCCGGAGTCTAATTAGCTTGGTTCCTGGTTGACAGTGATTCTTTGTTTAAAGTTAAACCGATAATGAGCGATATGATAGTCTGTCGACAAAACAGCCATATTAGCTGAAGTGGTGTTAGGGTTTCCCGGGCAAAACAATGAAAAAGGTCTGAAGGTAAATGACATAGTCGCTGATAACGCTGTAGCTTGGCAGCGTTTTAGAACCCAGATCTCGAATAATGACTAATGTGCTTATGGTTTCTTTTTCCTTGAAATTGAATGAAATATCCTACGAAAGGTTTCGGCTCGGCTTACTCTCTTTAAGCAAGTATAAAACGGGAGATGCTCGTCACCTGATGTTGCACTGGTAGACTGTAAATCAATGTCCTAGAGTCATGTGGCTATCTGTGAGCTTGAGTTGAGCAAAACCAGTTGAGCATGTGACTTCATACTCGTTTTGCACATAGCCTTGAAATCAGTTGTCACCCTATATCGCACGCAGACAGAGTTGTAGTAAACACTATTGGCGTACTGATCTTTGGATAACTTTTCAATTTGCGATTTTGCCATTTCTTCGCAGTTAGAAAAATGTCTCGGTTTGCCTCAGTAGAAGCAGGAGCACCCATTGAAGTATTTGCCTTGATCAAGGCATTCAATGATGATCCGTTTCCTCAAAAGGTCAATCTCAGTGTGGGAGGTAAGGAAAGCGATCAATTGTTTAAATTTGCAACTGATACTAGGATTACAGTTTAATTTGGTAATAAATTTAGCCTACAGAACCGAGGAAAGCAAGCCATGGGTACTGCCTGTCGTAAGGAAAGTTGAGGAGCATCTTGCCAAGGACCATACTTTAAACAAAGAGTACCTGCCTGTTCTCGGACTTCCAGCATTTACCTCAGCTGCCACTTCCATGCTTCTCGGGGCTGATTCTCCAGCAGTAGTCAATGGTCGAGCTACTGGCATCCAGACCTTGAGTGGGACCGGCGCCTTGAGAGTTGCTGCTGAGTTCCTTGCTAGAATCTTAAACTACTCTGTGGTTTACTCCTCAGAGCCAACTTGGGGTACTAAAACTTTTTCCAATGGAAACCTAATTACCGCGGAATCGGTGATTCGACGGAGATATGCTCACTAATGTTGATAATGTCTTTTTAGAGAATCACAAATTGGTATTTCTGAACGCCGGATTCCAAGAGTACCGCACTTATCGGTATTGGGATGAAAAAACCAAAGGGCTTGACTTTGAAGGAATGATTGCGGATTTGGAATCTGCGCCTGAAAATGCTGTAATTATTCTCCACGCTTGTGCCCACAATCCCACCGGTGTTGACCCCACCCATGAGCAATGGGAGAAGATCGCAAAAGTTGTCAAGGAAAGAAAGCTGTTTCCATTATTCGATTCCGCATATCAGGGATTTGCCTCTGGTGACTTAGATAACGATGCATGGGCTGTTCGTTACTTTGTTTCTCAAGAATTCGAGTTGTTGTGCTGCCAATCCTTTGCCAAGAACTTTGGACTGTATTGTACGTAAAAAAACACTGGAACATTATTTTATAAGAATTTGGATTCATCCTAATGCTGATGGACTTTGTATGCTGAAACCTACGTTTTTGTACAGGTGAACGTATCGGGAACATAACTTTAGTAATCAATGACAAGGAAGCTCTCGCGAGAGCATTGACCCAGTTCACTCTTATAATCAGAGGAATGTACTCCAACCCGCCTAACCACGGTGCTCGAGTAGTTGCCACTGCCTTGAACAATCCCGAGCTATTCGAAGAATGGAAAAGTTGCATTCGCACCATGGCTGATAGGATTCGTTTGATGAGAACAGGCCTGAAGGAGCGTTTGGTGAAGCTTGGCACGCCCGGTAACTGGGATCATGTCACCAATCAAATCGGAATGTTTTCGTACACTGGACTAACCCGTAAGAAAAAAAAACAAAAAATGTGTTAGCGAGTCGACTCTTTCTTCATAAGAATTTGATATAAGGTGCAGAGGTTTTAGATCAGTCATGATACTATTTCAGCACAACAAGTGGACTACGTCAGATCGCAATACCACATTTATATGCTTCGATCTGGAAGAGTGAACATTTGTGGCTTGACAACTGCTAACTTGGACTACGTTGCCAACGCTATTCACGATGCTGTATCCAACATCAAATAATTAATAGATCGAATATGCTCAGCATTGACAATAAGATTTGGTGAATAACTTCTACGTTATATCGGAACACAATAATAGGAACTTTGTCAGGCTCCTCTAACGGCTTGTAACAAGGCGTGATATGTAAAAACAAAGATGATGGAAGGAACGATGGTGCTGACTAATGCGTTCAAATGCAGTTGTGTTGTAGCTAGTTTAAGGTACACACTGGCTAGCTACCGTTTATCATTCTCAGTCAATAGATATCTGTAAAGTTCTAATTAGCCGCATAGAACTATAGAACAATTATTGTTCAACAATATTTTCTCTTCTAGTATGCAACGAAAAAGTTGGACTTGGAGCCTCACGTGGGTTCACCACTGAGCATGAAGTCGTTGACTGTGTTACTGCTGTTAGTATGTTTGCAATTTCAATGCCGTAGGATGACAGTAGTCATCATCAGCGACAAATGAGCTTTAGCAAAAACTATAGGCACTTTTGTTGATTATATTCAATACCAGATTAAACGAATCTTCAACACTCACTTTCAATGCGTCTTCTGTTTTAATGAATAATCTATACTATGCATTAAGCACTGATCTGTGCTCAACTCGGGAATTCCCGATTTGGTACTCAAATCTACTTAATGTCCAAAAGCAACGGCTTTCGCCAATTCCCTGAACTTGTATAACGAATGCGTTTACCAAGACGAAAATACAACCCCTCAGCACGGAGAAACACGAGCTCATATTGTATAAAATAAAAAGTGACTCGGCAGTTAGAAATGAAATACAAATTAACGGTAATAGCGGTATTAGCTGTCAGCAAAGAGAGACTTATACAACTTGACCCGTTTAGAAGTCAAATCCGTAAGTACCGGTTTCGAGCCGACCTCACCAACACTATCAGAATCGGGCACCTCAGCACCTGCATCCGCAGACTCAGTTATATCTACAGCATCTTCAGAGACTTCTGTGAAAGGTTCTTTCAGCTTTCGCTTTAGCTTTTTGTTCAAGCTCACAGAATGAGCAAAGAAGGAAGCCTCTCTTTTTGCAGCCGCTATTTCAGCCCTGATCTTCTGCTGCTTACTGATCCTTTCGTAGGCTAATCTTTCGTTTATGTGTGCCCACTGGAGCCTAAACGCAAAAACAAGTATTAATAATAGTGTTCTCCGATCCAACGCTAATAATGGATAAGACCTGAGCTGATCCAATGCCCTTACCCGTGTAAGTATTTAATGTTCCAGAGAAAGTCATAATTCTGGTGCTTCTTCTTTCCGCCCAACGGTGTATTGTTCAGTAATTTTGCTACCTTTTTCGCATGCCGCCGTTTCTTGAATTCAATCCAACCTTCTGTGTACACTCTGTTCTTCCTTTTCTTCTGATCTTCTGCGAAAAAAAGATCTCGTGTAAGAAGCACCAGCAGGACATCACTCAGTCAGCATTGACGCTATGAATTTACTGGCTGAAAGCTAATTATTCGGTTGTTACTTTACTCTATCCAGCTTACCTTGAGGTTGTAAGTACGATCGGTGGAGCTCTCCGAACTGCGAAAAGTAATCTCGTATCTGCGTCACATTCATCTTCGGGGGCAAAATTGACAGATAAATTATACCAGGTTTCGATTGCTTCTTCACTTGTGCAACCGGCTCTGTAGTTGCAGTGTCCTGGTCGGTTGTCTGATCTTGGTCATGGTCACTGTCGGTAGCCATGAAGATGATTAACTACTCCTGTTAAAACAACAAAATGCTATCTTGCATCTCGCCATAATTATTACTTGTTAGTGATTACTAAGGTAGAATACACGAAAAAAGACCAGCCCGCACGGACTTACCAGTGTTCACTTTACTAAACTAGACTGAATACTTGAATATTAGATTGTTCTTGTTGAAAGAAATGAAATGACAATATTAATTTTATGTTGCTGGATGAGGCAGAATTTTTCAGTGATAAAAATATACGTCAAGATTTCCGATGCACGTGTTTACAGCCACCACAGTAGTCTGGGGAGACTCTATGTTGGTACATATTTGGTCGTTTTTGCTTCAATTCAAATGCAGTCCATTAGTTTTATTGCCGACGAAAATACTATCGTATGATTTTTGGTAGTCATGTTTATTTTCATTCCCGCAGGGATTTCCTTTTTTGGGAAATTAGTCATTGTGTTCGCTGCGTCTTCTGCATTTGGGCATGTTGTGAAGTACAGCGAGGAGCCGCAAACTTTCTTGAGGTGATTAAGTGTGAGTGCAAAATTACAAACTACCATCTGCTTTGTTTGTTATATACATTGTTTTTCGATAACTGGAGAGTGCGAGATATCGTGGGACCAAAAATGCAGGTTGGTTCTATTATTTTATTTAGTATTAATTATGTATTAGACTAAGGCAAACACGTTTAGAAGAAGTTAAGCCGTGCTTCATGATTCATGTTATGTTGTTGATACAATTTCAACAAAGGATCCTAATGAAGACACAGAATGGAACGATGCATTGCGAAGTCATGGAATTATTCCTCAGAAGAAGGAAACAGAAATTACGGAGGATCAGATTGTGAATATGCTCGAGTCGACGATCCAAGAAAAAACTACTGGAGGTAAATCAAAAGAATGAATGCGTTTGAATGCCTATCATATGTTTTTGCCCTTGAAAATATTGGCACCTTCTTCCTTGTCTCACAGGTCGCAACTTGGAAAAGTTATCCGTCGATGAATTAGATGAGCTAGAAGATGAGGAGGAGGAAAGAATTCTTCAAGAATACAAGGCGAAAAGACTAGCAGAGCTCAAAAAGGAGATGGCCAGAACAAGATTTGGCGAAGTTGTCGAGATATCCGCGCAGGATTATGTGAAAGAAATTAACAAAGCTGGAGAGGGCATCTGGGTAGTTTTGCACCTATACAAGCAGGGGTAATTGGAAAAACTACAGTTTACAAGTAGGAACCGTTGAATCATGATTTCTAATCAGTGTTTTAATTGTTTTTCGCGTAACAGAATTCCCATGTGCACTTTGCTCAATCAGTTTATGACTGTGTTGGCTGCAAAGTATCCTACGACTAAATTTGTCAAAAGTATATCCACTGTATGTATCCCCAACTATCCCGATAAAAACGTACCCACAGTATTCGTTTACTATGAAGGCGAGATGAAAAAGCAATACATTGGAGCCGACACGCTGAGAGGAATGAATTTGACAATTGAAGGTAAGTTCACTTCAGTGGAATATAGTAAAGCTGTTTGAGATGCTAGATTTAATTAATTACCCTGCTCCTTTGCGGGTAGCGTAAACCGGAATTTTAATGTCCTTCTGCATTTCAGAGTTTGAGTATCTCCTGGGAAAAGCTGGAGCTGTAAAAACCGATATTACGAAAGATCCGAAGCAGAAAGTTCGCGACAACTTAATGTCACAACTTGGTGGGAAAGGTGACGATTCAGACTCTGATGATTACTAAGTGCACTTACCGGTCGAACAATCTTGTCTAAGTCATCTATTTATTTTAACGTCATTCAATACATTATGCCTGCAGCTGCAGCTGTTAGTAATTGTTGTCGGAGGTATTAATCTGTCTCAGTTTCATCTCCAACATTTTTTGCGAGTTTTCCATGTAAAAAAGAGCTGGTAATATATATCTGTGTACTCCTTTTTGACTTGGCCAGTGCTGAATAATATTGCGAAAATTGTGCCTTATACTGCAACTGCATCCTAACGAGTGAATGTGTCATTACCTAAAGTATTATATAAAAGTTGTCTCTGAGCTAGTTCAATCTATCTTGTCTCTCCTTTAGCTGGAAAAGGAAGATAGGGAATTTCTTAAGCTTACTAGTACTCTCCAGTTTACAAAGCTTTGAAGGCGTTGATTATCTCGTGCACCGGAAACAGGATGCCAGTGACAGATAAAAGCCTGTAAGTCCAAATGCCAAACGAAGGGCTTTGTTTTGAGCAGAAGCGAAAAATCTTGCAAACTACATTGACCAGTTTAAAACCGTTGGACCAACTCGTTAAGTCGAATCGATAGAAAGAATTTCTCATTCAGACACAAAAAATGGCACACACACGATACTTACTACCACTTGGGATACTGTTAATTTTAACATCGAGAAGCTTTTGCAGCGATGAACACCTGCAGGACCTGGAGAGCAAAGAGATTGAAGGGACTGAAAATAAAGAACCTAAAAGTTTGTGCCCAGATGTGAAACCTCTTGCTAACTTCAGCATCGAGCACGTAAGTGTTGCGCACTAATCTGTATGGTCTTTTCTATTCAAATTAAATGGTGCTCGCTCAAATCTAGCAAATAACAACTTTTTAGATGCTGGGAACCTGGTATGTAATACAATATTACTCTAGTTCGGAAGAAGCACTCATATATCATTGTATGCAAGCAGAATTCAAATTTGCTAACGGACGCATGGATATGCTGTTAACTTTGCAATTCAAGTAAGACTATTATCTTTTCACAAATCCTTTGAAGGCCTTAAGTACTTTGTGGGTTGAACAGCGACTTGAGCTTTTCGAATTCACTCGTTCAGATTTCTGGAAGATCCAAACGACGAAAATCAAGTAGGCAACATGACCTGGACTATCCTAGATCCTCGAAGACCTGAACATTGGCGCCATACGGAATGGCATTGTAAGTAAAATTAGAATCACCAACGGTTTTCTGGGTTTTTCGACTTGGTTCAAACTATATAATACCTTTACATTTTTTCTAGCAAAAGTTGTCTATTACACGGATGTCATTGATACCGATTACAAGGAGTTCCTGCTTCTGCTACATTGCTCTGACCCAGAACCTAACAAACGATTTTTGTCATCTTTCATTCTCAGCCGTAGGAGGGACTTGGACATTCTTTGGATTAATTATTTACGAGACAAAGTCTCAAAATTCAACGTGGAACTAGAATACATGTTTGCTGTAAACCAAACCGATTGCAAAAATCCAACTCCTGCACCCAAGACCTTCTTCAAACAGCTGCCAACAGATCCACCTGAGCTGAAAACCACTAAGTCAAAGCGAAAGGCCCGTCGTTCTAGAGCTCACCATCTATAACAGTTTGTACTGATACTTGTCAGAAGGTTCTATCTGATAGAACTTAATAACGGCACGGAAAGATTTTATACTTAAGGAACAACACTGTTTATTTTCTTCGTAGAGTAGCAAATTCAATCAAAGCTTCATGAATGTAAAAAATATTGCTCCAGTGAATATATTCGTCCCTATTTGTATTTTCTGAACATCAAGTCAAGCCTCTGCGTTACTTTCTTCGTTCTTCACTTTTGACTTTGAGGACAAGCCACAGGGATTATCAGAATTTTTATTTTTGTCTTGCTTTTGGACACTTGTACTATCACCGGCACCTTTGTTGGGATCACTGTTTTTGCTCGATCTGAGGCTTCCAGGCCTGTATATTTGCATATCAGGGCGAGCTTTCTTAGTTCTTTTAGCTTCACTGGAAACGGACGCTTCACCTTCACCGGTTCCAGCTTTAGAATCTGTGGTAGGCTTCCGTACGGCGTTTGCGGGTCCTCGTGTTCCTTCTTCTTTCACTGTTGCATCCAATTTCGGTTCACCAGTCCCGACCTCGGAAGACTTGCTTTTTACAACACGCTTGACTTTCACAATCTTTTTAACTATCTTTTTCTTTCCAGGTACATTTTCATCATCTCCAGGTACCCTCCCCGCATTTTCAATTCTGTCAGTCTTTTGAGTTGAAGTTGAACTTTGACCTTCTGGCTTTGAAATACCCTCCGAGTTTTTCGAAACCTGATTAATGTTTTTACTACGCTTGGGAGACTGCACAGATGCAATCTTGTCTGCTTGAGTCCTATCACTTTTTCTTGAAGAGCCCGATTGCTTCGTTAATGCATCTTCTTTTGACTTTTTATCAGTGATTGTACTACCAGCTGCGGTCTTACCCTGCTTGGATGGCTTCTCATCACCTTTTTGCTCAAGCAGTCGATTGCTTTGAGTATCGTGCTTACGATTCGCTTTTGACTGAGAATCACTCTTAACCGGGTTTTCAGCCTGAAAAGTATGACAGAGTATAATATTTCCAAGAAACAAAATGTCCGGCAGAAAAAAATAATTCCATTCGCGGCTGTATCCACTATTCATACCTTTGAGGGTGTGGTAGACTTAGTCTTTATGGTTTCTTGTCTGTCTTTACGTTTAGTCTCAATGGGATCTTTGCTTCTTCCAACTTCTTTCTTTTCTTTTCTGTCACGACGATCTCGTTTGTTCTCCTAAAGTATAAAAAATGTTGGCCAAACTTAAGAATTGCCTATTAACTGATTCAAACTAAGCTGATCGAGATGAGCGCGTACCTTTTTAATGCTTATGCGGGATTTCTCACCGGATTTTTTCAATAAATTCCCAAACTTCTTATCCTTATCAGACAAAGACTGCTGCATGATGTAACTTAGTAGAGGAGTCGTTAGTAGTTCATCTGAAGTTTCCATTCATAATTAGTTCTAATATAGTTCTGATAGACACAAATCTTTTTAAGAAATAGGCCTATACAGTGATAAAAAAACTTACTTTTATTTTGCGTCCTAGATTCTATCTCCCGGATCATTACTTCGGCAGTTACTTGACCATCAACATTGACTGGTTTACCGACGATACCCGTTGTACTTTCATAAAGTTTTCTAAACTCTAAGAAAGCAGTATCATTTTCCATATCCATCAAGTCCTTTGACACCTTTATGGTGGAGCTCGAATTTTTTGGGATTCGCTGACTGATTGCAAAATCCGTCGAAGCAAAGCATTCATTGCCCTTTTCGTCTCTGAGAATGAAGATTCGGTAGGCACTAACAAAGGCATCTGCATCTTCCTGCTTGACAAAGTTAATGTTGCAATATCCGGTCATTCGTCGGTTACAGACTTTGCTGAGGAAGTTTCCAGGTGTGTAATTAATAAACGTATGCTCAGGCAAAGGCCCAATTGCATCAAGGAACTCTTCTTTCCGCATGGATTTCGGCAAATGCCGAATACTGACCTAAACAGATAAAAGGAAACAGTAGGGTTAAGGACAATGTTATTAACCAAAGACCACCAGGTAGGTCACTTACCTTAGTTGATGTAATGCTACTACTTTTTCGTTTACTTTTCGTTTTCGTAGGCTTTTTGCTGTCCTCAACTTGACCTTCTTCGTCTTCTTCAGGTATAGGCTCAATTTTACCAATAATGTTACTGTCAATTAATGCGTTGTCTTGAGCAAACCTTGAGGAGTCATCCTGCTTACTTATCTGTTCTTGACCACTAGCAGTGACATTTGATTGAGAAAACTGCTGAATTAACTGGTCCACATCTTCATCACTGCTTAAAGCCTCTCCAAAATATTCTGCTATTTTGGCATTTTTAGGATCTTGCTTTTTTGAATTCAATTGATTACCCCCTGAGTTGTGATGGCTTCCTCCAAACTCTTTACCATAGCACTGCTGCATGTAATAATCTTCATACTTTATTAACGTCCAACAGTTTCTGGATCCTTGTGTGTCAAATTCCGTTCGCGCAAACTCGGTGTCGTAAAACTGTTTTATTCGTTGCAGACGCTCTTCAGCAGTTTCAACTTTTGGCTCTGGTACAGGAGCATCATTTTCCTTGTTTTCAGCAACGGGATCCGACTCAACTTTCTTTTGTAGAACTTCATCATCTTCCGCTGAAGTGATCATTTCCAAATCTTGTGCTATCGCGTTGTTTCCTTTCGGGTCAGATGCCACGGTGATACTTTTCTTGTCGCAATTTTCTTCTATTTCAGCCGCTTGTTTGGCAATATCCTGAGGATGATTTTGATCCGATGGATCCATAGCTGTCACTCCTTATACACATAAACGACAGCTGAAATTCGGCTACAAGGAGTCAGCCACAAAGAAACGTTAGACAACATTTAAAAATTCAGCACACATTTCAATAATCAATTAGTTTGAACGTGAGGTAATAAGCTGATTAACTCACAGTAACTCATGAATTTGATAAATCACCATTTGACTCCAGTTGCTCCACCTCAATGTACTACAAGTGGTATCTTGTCTTTAAGTGCAGACTTCTATTTTGTAATAAAAATGTGTTTCCCAATATCAGGACTTTGCCTAATTATGTTATGCATGTTTCAACACACACAAAGAAACTTTGGGATACTTCTTCTTTCATACAAGTGCTAAAGGAACATTTTTGACCATAGTGGAGGGCTTCTTACCGGATTGGCCAAGTACTTATCCTACTAGTTTATTACTTCTGTCGACAATAATACAGTAATTTTTCATTCTAAAGCTTTATAAATATTTGCCATGATTTTCAGATTTTAATAAATGTGATCACAAATTAATTATTGAAAGCACACTTGTAACACGAAAATCCTACTGAGAAAACCGTAAGTGGGTAGCTTTGTGTACGCGATATATTGGCCACGTGTTAAAAGCTGGGCCTGAAAACTTCCTTACAGCGGTGCCGATGAAAGTTCTGCTTTCGCGCCATTCCATGCTCACCAAGTATGCCTTGTGACTTGACTTTCTCTTAAACTCAGTTTTGTGTACACGAAGAGTGAAAATTACTTTCACTTTCAAAATCCTGTTGACCAGGCTTTTATGCGCTGTTTATCTGGTTAAAAAATTAGAAACAGAAAGCTATCTAGTGTATAGTTTTTATTACTAACGTATTGATAAAATCAAAATGTGTTTATTCAGCATCAAAAATACGGAATCAACAACATTGATAGATACCAAATTGAACGCGTTCCAAGAGTTGGGCAGCGATATTGATCGGAAATTTTAAGGCAGGTGATCAGCAAAAAACCTGGGAGACTTTGAAAGTGATATGCCAACATGATAGCCAATAAGGATTTAAATGAAGTGAGCAGTCTTCATACCAAAAGATTTCCCCTTAGAAATTTATTTGACACACTTAGATTGAATCGAAATGACTCTTAAAGCTGAAGAGTTAATCTACATTTCATGATATAATTACAGCATATTGCTCTTAAACGTAGAGTAACAATGCGGGGCTAGAATATAATAATTTGTGAACAACTTGAATGAACAATGTGCACTTCTTCAAAATAGTTCCGCTTGATTTTCATTGCTACTTTCTCTATAACATTAAGAAGAACCACAAACTATGCTCTCTCAGACGGTGACGCATCTTCTCTACACGAAGAGGACAGTAGGAATATTGGATTAAATCTGAGTCGTCAAGCTTTTAACGTAGCCAACAAAGGCTTGAATGGATCACTTTAAAATGCACGGAGAAATTTGATTTGTAGAATTTGTACACTCACTCGATCACCCATTACATAATCTATTAGTAAATGTGAACAGCTTGGCAACGGGACAAGTAAGCCTCAACGCATTCTGAACGTAACAGTCGCTCTTCTGCATCAAAAAGCACTATTATCATTCAACAACAAGTTATAACTCTTCTGTCTTAAAATCTACCCATGATTTTTATTCAATTTGTAAAATTAGGCTAGCCTCCTAGTCACGGTAGATTAGCAGCATTAATTGCTATTTATTAGACATACATATCCTTAAAATTATCAAGGTGCTTCCCTTCTATGCCAATGGGCTTATCCTTATTTTACAATATGTATTATTAGACCTATCAAGTTACTTTAGCAATTGGTACTAACAATTTATTATTGTACTTGGTCGCATTTGACTTGACATGAAGCAAAATAATGTTTTCGTCGTTCCTAAACTTCGAGTCCTAATCTTGCATCTTGAATGCCAAAGTCAACTATAAAAGCAGTAACATCATTGACCATTATAGGCTCGCAGACTAATTGGATGCGGGAATCCTTTCATCTATAAGCTACAGATTGTTTGTTAATTTTGTTCTTTATCATAAAGGATTTCGAAATTAGAAACAATCGCATCTGCAAGCAGATTTAGACAATTAAAAGGAAGACTTTCAGACGCTGATTGACTGATGAGCTGATTTAAAATATCGCAGGGCATTTAGAGAATTCGTCTTCAAGAAAGTCCTGCAACGTGTCACACAAAGATCATAGTGCGTATGTGTGCTTAAATAATGTTGATATCCCAGTCATTCAATGGCGGTAAAAATTTTCGTTTATCCGTTCGAAATCTGAGCTTTAGATTCCGGCAGGTTGTCCATTCGATATCGGTCCATGTTTAGAACTGTTCACTTCCGACTTCATTGCGGCCAGCAACTAGAAACAGTGGAAGCATAGAAATTTGTCAAAGGACACAAAAAATAATCATTTCTTATGGCATTATAGGGATGTACAGATTATAGGAGCACGACGGACGCCTTCGGTATCAATTCACTGGTAGAATACCTTCTCTGTAGGTTGCATATTATTTTCGGCATAACAGTTCAACAGCAAAAAACATTACTTCCTAGAAAGCACATTGTTCTGTTAAAGACTTAACGAATGAGCAATTAGTCTAAACGGTGACTAACTTCGGGACTGATAAGGACGGCCAAATGGCGGACATAACAGTTCAACGGCAAAAAACATTACTTCCTAGAAAGCACATTGTTCTGTTAAAGACTTAACGAATGAGCAATTAGTCTAAACGGTGACTAACTTCGGGACTGATAAGGACGGCCAAATGGCGGGGAAAAAGGCATTAAATCAGGCCGTTAAGTGAGAGGGTTTATGTGGCATAAAATGGGATCCTGAGGTTGGTTATGCATAAATCATATCTTTGTTTAAATAGCCTCGGGTTGCCACCCAGCTCATTGTGCTGCGGGCATGCTTTCACTGCTTTTACCGCCCATGGAGCGAGCCAGCGGTACAGCGTAATGGGATTAGCGGTAACGAAGTGAGATACTATATAACGTATATGTATAATCGCACACCTCTGCTCTGCCTTACTAATTCCTCCTGTAAAGCTACAATACAGGACGTGAGTATGAATCTCCGTTCTTGCTTCTGATTTTACGGCCAAGTCGCTTCATCCATTTAGATATATGATATGTGACACCGAAGCTGTAAGAGCCCTAATAGCGCACCAGCAGGACAGCGCTGGATTCCCTCGCACTACGTGATTGGACTACTAGTCGTTTAAGTTACGGGGTGGACGGCGAGAGGACAATTCACGAGTTGGTATATTGGGCTGGAAACATGGGGTCACTCGGAATTGAGGTAAGACAAGCGAGATTTGCTACAGGACTGGGTGACAGGAGGTGAAGATAACTGTTCCGTGAATCTTACGGGATTTATTTGCGAGTTTGGAGCATTTGTGATAGCCGATGGAGGGAGGGAAGAAAGAGGTGAAAGTACCATAAGGGATTGTAAAAAAGAGAGATCGTTTATCTTTGTCCACTCACACTGCAATGTTCTTCAAAGTTGCTGGGATTATCCATATGAAGACTATGTGTTTGGGTTGATGCCTCCATGGGGAAAGCCGTGGTGGTTGATGCGGTAGAAGTAGACGTATGACTACAGCTAACAGAAGGATTTGCCATAATGTTCCCATTTATGTGACGCTCAGGTGTTGCCCTGGGCTCCTTGAGGATTTCGTTTAAATTCAAACTGGTGTCTCCGGAAAATCCACTCGGAGAGTGACCCTCCCCCGTCCCTGTGGAAGACGACGAGGGGGGTGAGGTGGACCTGTCACGGAGTTGCTGCACCTGCTGAACAAACTGTTGATGATGCATGGCCTGGAGTTGATGACTCTGGTGCTGACCTAGTAGCTGTAAGTGCGGATGTGGGTGACCATGAAGCAAAGTTGAACACGAGTCCTCGAGTGAATCACCATTTCCGTTTCCGATTGTCAACGCCAAGCTGCCATTGCTTCCGTTTTCCTCCTTCCCATCCTGTTGTACACGAAGACAATTAATTAGTGGGTTTCGCCTTTCATTCCTCCCTTAGCTCGGCTACGGCTAAGCCTTTGCGCTTCTCTCTTCTTGACTCGTGAAACCCTGAAGCTAAAGTATATCTATCAACTTCCATCGTGTCTTCCGCAACGATTTCTATCTCAGCAGATGGGGCATGAAAGCTCAATCATTCCGCTTGAGGAGAATCTCAGCTATGGATGGCCGAATAGAAACGTTTGTATTCTTAGATTAGATTAACTTTCTGATTGATTACCAGTAGCTTAAGTTAGTCACAGAAAGATCAATCAGTACAACTTTTCCACACTCCTCTTGAGCATAAAGGAAGAATCCATGAGCTGTGGACAAAAGTTTTCATGGTCAATACCAGGGCGGGTTTTCAAGTCTTGCTAAATCAGCTGTGAAAGCAAGTGCTTTACATGGGGACAAATCCTTCATTTGAACTTGTGCACATTTTGTAGATTTAGCCAGAGCTCATGAGATAAAGCCGAGAATTATTCCGAACAATCGGCCGATAAAATACTAGTTACTGCTCCTAAATAAGTAAGTAAGCAGCGTATGGACGGCAAAGGAGTGGGAGAGAAGTAGTCAGTATTTCAAACCGGACCACACACAACTGGGATACAATCCGTTGTCTGCAGACGAGAGGAGTACTACAAGAGACCATTAATTCCGCTCGGATCAATGGATTTGGAGAGGTAGTTAGTAAGCTGTGAGTCGTGTGAGAAGAGTTTGAACCGATGAAAGGAACTAATTAAGCGGCAGTTGTCCGCATCAAGTGGGCATTTCATCCAGCCCAAGATATTGTAGAGGATGATGCCATCAAGTACTTATTATTGTTAACCGGACTTGGTGATTGGGGAAAGCGGAACTTACCCGTGAATCGCGGCCCGGTGTGCCATTACTGGGTGGATTTTCTGGAGAACTCAGTTGGTAAATGTTGAGCATGTGGGCTGCCTGAACATGAACCATCAAATCCCAAGCGGAGTGGAACGAGTCTTTACACTGAGAACATAAAAGTGAAGCCGGCTCTTCCCCCGGTGTCTCTGCAGAGAATCAATGAATGCAAATAACAAACCTGTCAGGACATAATCCACTCTTGGAATTCAATCTCCAGATATTTATCTCCTGTCAACCAAACATTCACCAACATGCATGCCGCGGTCTCACGTCAAGCTGATATGCCATCGCCATCACTAATCTCCTAACTGCAGCTCCTTCTCCTGCTTTCTCTGACCGATTTTTCTCTCCTTTCTTCGCTTCCTCTGTGCAAACTCTCCAAGTCGAGGACACTCTTGGCCCCGACACGCTTGCAATTTCCCCCAGTATTTGTCCTCCTTTATATTCCCCTCACTTAAATGCAGTTGATGTTAAGGTTTTCAGTTCACTTCAGGTTAAGCTTCAGCTTTATGATAAGTTTTTCGTGTTTGCACGTACTCATTTGATGGGCACCGCTCTCCCAGCTTGAGTTTGCTTGTAGCTAGAGTAAGGAAAAGGCCGATGTAATTCCAGCCTGCTCAACTTCCCATTTTCTTCCAGTGTTTGAGATACTGAGATGGCGCAATAAATTATGAGGCTTTGATCAAAAGCGCGTCTCATTTCCTCAGACTCTGACAAATTGACAGGAGTTTTTCACAATTCTTCTGCTCAACTTAAAACCAGCCTGAACCCCGGCTGACTACAAGCTTATAGCTTCGTAATTCTTTTTTTCTCCCTCTCTCCACTCAATTCTCATTGAGAATCGACAAAAGGCACGTTTCTCGCTCTATTTATACAAAATGCTCACCTTCCTCCACATCCTTTCCCATTTTCTCTCCCATCTACACAACGATCCGACATTTTTTACCCTTCTTGAGAATCCTTCACGCAAACTTCCCAACAGCTGTCTCCCGCTATCTTGTCTGTGGAAACCTGGTAGGATTTCTCTTGATTTCCTTCAAAATGATTGCAGGCTTTGGTAAATCTCAATAGGATCTCTACATTACTCAACGTGCAAATACAAGAGGTAATGGAGACCTGGGTGACGAGCTACACTAAACCTTTTATTTGTTTCTATTCGCAACTTTCTCTCTTATTTTTCTAAAGATAGCTTTCTTCTACCCAGTGTATCTACTGCCAGTCCTTTGACTAATGACCTACTAAATTTCCGAATTATATCGTATCTTAGTCCATGCTATCAAAAGATGAGACGTCAGTCAGCCCGATGAGTTGTCACTGATGACAAAATTAGGTCTTGAGCACCTAGTGATAACTGAAAGCACTTCTTTTCAATTTCTACTTGATTATATTCTCTCATCTTCTATTAGCTTCATTTCTGCAACTTGGCGTACTACAACTTTTTCACTGATTCAATTCTACCGTCATTGTGTCTGCTTCGTCAGAGCCTGAGGCTAACAGTTGTTACAGCTCGTTCCCAACTTGTCAGCTTACATGATAGGATTTAATTCAATCGTGGTTTAATATATCTGCCTTGGTCTGTGAACACATCCCGTCACGTATGGTTACGCTTGTTTAAAACTTATAACTGCATGCATGCATAAAGCGTGTACTTGAATAACAACATTAAATGTTGAAATTTTAGCCCTTCAGTTATTTCCATTCAGTGAGGTACGAACCAGTCCAAAAAATGGTTGCAAATACGTCGGTACGATAAAAAATGAGCACATAAGAAAACTCTTCTGCACTTACTTGGCTTGCATCCGTTGAGCATATGGCATTTGCATGTAAAACGTAACTTGCAGTACGTTTTTTTGTGTTCCATCAACTGCTCAATCTCGGTAAAGAGTTCACGACAGTTTCCACAAATGAGGATGTCGGGAGTACCTGAAAAAGTATCATAGATATTCACCAAGGACAAAACAAATATCTTACTCTCAGCATACTAAACGTAACAAGAGCGTCACTCGAGAGTAAAATCCCGTTTCTTTGTACGAAACCAGTACACCACATTAGGAGACGTCTTTAAGTTTCCTGTTCTTTGTGGTGGCTAAAAGTGGAGAGATTTCTTTGAAACACTCCTAATTAAAAATCTTCCTCCGGGCAGTTTCACTATATCATTGAAATTACAGCAACAGACTTTTCTGTTTTCGACAACCCTTCATGTAACTTTTCCAACTTTTTCGTCCTGAATGCTAAACCGGAATTCCCTCGCCCTCGACCAAAGCAAACGTCATTGTGGGGTGGGGGGTCTCCATTCTATTATTGATCCGTGTCGTAATTGTCACTGAGATTTTTTCCCGACTTGTGAGTTGAATAACGTGT
>VRMD01001330.1:0-17515 GCA_009872375.1 Sminthurides bifidus
ACTTTATCCCTAAAAACCACCGCATATACTCCAGGATGTTTTTAAAAACGGTTCATAGCCCCCTTGTAAGCTCGTGTAGGCGCATTTGAATGTGGTTGCCAACTGTGAGTTAAAATAACTTTGCTTGAGGTTTCTTTTGACAGTAACAAATGCGCAGGAAGCAAGAAGTCAACACATTAGCCACATTTCTTAAGTCCATGAGCCCGTATTCGTGTGCATGTATGAATAAAATGCTAATTTAAATACCTTGCCCGGCGCCTCTTGTTGACAAGGTGACCTGTTAATAGAGCCAATCACGGTGCAAGTATCTGTAGCTATGCCGCTAATCCTACTGGCACTCAACAAGTGTAAGCTCACGCGAACAGCCTCAACTGATATTTTCAACCATGAATTCCTGCTTCAAAACAACCTCAACAAACCTCAAGTTATAACCAGTCTAAGAACGAGAAGAAGAGTGGAAGAACGAGTCGAAAGGACACGAGAAAGCACGTAAATTGTTCAAGGTTGCACGAGGAGAAAGTGGGAGAAAGTGTGGTAGGCTTGGTACATTGCTAAAGCTAATGAATGGAGCACGTGTTTTCACCCGAATCTGAGCTGACCTTGAAAGAGTTCTACTGCACTATTTTAACGCCTTACATATTTTATGAGAGAAGGCGAGAAATAGTAGCAACCTGAGTTTATTTCGGTAGAATGATACAAATAGTAATTGGTTGCCGAAATGTGTAAAGAAAGCATGAAGACGTAATCACTTTCTTTTTCCTAGCTACAAAACGGAACTAGACCCAACCATTGATTTTCTGACAAATTCCCAGAACAAATCCAAGGAAACGTGCTCTTGTTACGTTGGTGAGCGCCCCGAAAGACTGCATGTACAGAATGCAAAGGAAGGAAACTACGTTGTAGCTAAAGCGACACGAGACCTGCGAGCACATGTTAGTCGGCTATCTCATGAAAGAACCGGAAAAGATTTCAGCGCAGTTTTTCGATGAACTTGTGACCTTATGGATTGAACTATACAAGAATCGTCACATGTCGTCAGCGTTGCATAGAGAAAAGAGCAAAGAACAAGGGCACTTTGTATTTTGGCTACTATAAATTAAGTTGAATTATTTAGCTTGGATAATATCCGAAATACTTCCGAGGGAAGGGAGGGGGATCAGAACAATTTTGGTCTTAATAACGTTCTCTCTGGGAGTGAGTCAAAATTATATGGTATGACATGTACATGGGATGTCCCGCGAGTTGTGCAGGCCATGTGGATCTGTCATGCTGTCTGCATGCTTAACTATGAGTCTCATCGAACGAGGCAAAAACCCTAGCTTAGAGATGCATTTGTTGTTTTCTGACGGAATTTCTCTACACCGAATTGATGGGATTATGTTTCCCGGTTTTGGCACAGAGGGGCTGACCCATTTGAAATTTGCAAACTGCAAGAGGGACATGAAAAGTTTTCCTTCCTCAAGTGGAACAAGGATAAAAATTTGACTACAGTTCTCGGATGGTGAACAGATGTCGGATATGGTTGTTGGTTTTCCTCTCAGTTTTTGATAGCAGGGAGGAAAAGAGGTTCAAGTCGCACTTTTGTTACTAGTATGCGATATGCTGGCAAAATTGACATTGGCGCAGAAATCTAAAAGACAAAGAGCGTGTTCCAGGGAAGTTCACATCATATCATGTCCTGTATGCAAGATAAGAGCGTGACATAGTTCCCCAGAATGCGGAGGGAATGAGGTCCCAGACTTGCACCATGGAATGGCTGTTGTGCAGATTTACAGAGCTATCAGCTTGAGGAGACCTGAACAAGAGTATACGGTAGCCAAGCTCACAGTGATATAAATGTGCATTGACTTCATTTACTCGCTCAAGTCTTTCCTTTAACCTTTAGAATTCTTCGAACGGGGGGTGTTCAAGGTCAAACCATGACTAGCATATCCATGTAAGCGAAAACTGCCAAGCTCAAGGCACACCAGACGTATGGGCCTGGCTGAATACGGCTCGTAGTTGCGATTCGCACATTTGCAAAATTTTCACTCCTGGGCTGCTTCCTTAATCCTCGCAGCTTCCAACTAAGAGTAAGTCACGTCAGCACAGCGGATGCTCGCGTTACAAAGGATACCGACGGACCAGCTAGAGTTTGGATCGATTTCGCAGACGATTTTGACTGAACAGCTCAATACTCGATGGAGTATTGTTTTAATTCTCAGGCGAATTTAATTCAAAATGATTCTGTCGGTCGTCTATTTGTTTGTATGTTTTAAATTTAAGAAATCAGAGCCGCGTATGTACGTACATCCTCATGCCGCCTTATTTTCTTACTAAGAGAGAAGAATGCGATTCCCACTCATTAATTACCTCCCAATCAAAACTACTACGAGCAGGAAATGCGATCCCCTCGTGATCCATACATGCATAGTACCATTAATAATGGTGCATGGATTGAAAAACTAAGGTCAGATGTGTAGTAGCGAGAGTTGCCTGGGAAACAAATCATGTTTGTGATGCATTGTTTGTTTGTTGTACCAGACGTAGAAATGCAAGATACAAAGTGTTTGAGTCGTAAAAGCAGGCTGGTGCATAAACAGCCCGATTTAGAGCCCGGCAAAAACGTGTGACTGAAGAGTGACGAGCTTGCTTCTTGTCAACACCTTTTGGAATGCTAAAAACTGAACAAGGAAGCGATAAAGATAATGATCTCATTTCTGAAGATGCATCCAATTGAAGGATGTGCCATTTGACTCATGATCAACTTTCAAGTTACCTTTGCCAATGGAGCAAGAAGAAAGACCTTGAAGTCAGCACATTCGCCAACAAGAAAAGATTCCTCGCTCTATTTTATAGTCCAAGTACTTTCACATTCAAATGTTTGTTCCATTTACAAAGTACTGTCACAACTGCAAATTGGAATGCATTCTGCACTAAATAGGAATTTGCTGTCAAACTTTCTGGCTTGTCAACGCAACTTGCGGCGGCGGTCGCAGGATCTTATTGTCGTTAAGAGAAGTATAGACGAACAAATAAATAACTGAAGTGTGGGTCCAAAGACTAAGGGTCACGCTGACGCTAACGGAAATTTTGATAATTGGGTGCTAGCTTTGGCTAACTGTCGGTTTTTCCGCCCTCTAGCTCTCATTGCTCACGTGTTGGAAATTTTGTGCGGAGTTAAATTAGCTCAATAAATGCCAAGTTTTAGATTCGACTTTTACCTAGCCAGAAGCTCAATCAAGGTCACGTTCCCCCTTTAGTTCGCAGTAGCAGCTATGACTGCGAGGAGGGAAATACGTGTGCATGTTGCCAGTCGCAAATAGCTGGAGAAGTTCGTACGTATCATATGAGATGACGACTAACGCTCTGACTCATGACCTTGGGCAGCTAGGAAGAAGGTGAGGTGGTGACACAGTTTTTCGTAAGATTTATCACTCCCTGCCCTAATGCCTGATGCGCTTTTGACTCTTGGAAAAAACTCAATTATTCTTCTGACACTGCTCATGAAACTTACTGGCTTGGTTTGTCAAATGAACAAACTTAGCAGTCGTTATGACTATAATTCAATGAATGGTAATTCCTCTTGATTGCAACATGCAGATGGTTAATCACCGTGTGCGATAACCAGCCTAGTTTTGAGTAAGATGAGAAGATTTTCAAACTACACAGTTTAGGGATAGTGTCAAATGTACGAGGTTCAGTCCATATTTTTAGATTGTAGTTTCGATGAGCTAAACGTCAGAGGGAGATTCTGGTATGATGCGTAAAAAGCAGAGGGAAAAAATCAATTCTTCCATCCCTGGAAAACTATATATATGCGACTAAAGTCACAAGGACACGGTGAATCCTCTCTGTTTGTCACTAGCAACTGAACAAGTCTGGTTGAGCAAACGTATTTGCTCAGCGTTTGAATCCACGTGAAAGACTTGACTTGGAGGAAAGGCAGTTGGACAGATAGGAAAGGGGGGTTTGATGACGCACTTGGGCTGGTAATATTTGGGGAGGGCTTCGCGAATTTACGTAAGATTCGCTGGAATCCTGCCTAATGAAA
Organism: Sminthurides bifidus; assembly: GCA_009872375.1. Classification (NCBI taxonomy): domain Eukaryota; kingdom Metazoa; phylum Arthropoda; class Collembola; order Symphypleona; family Sminthurididae; genus Sminthurides; species Sminthurides bifidus. The sequence continues at coordinate 4,034 of VRMD01001330.1, forward strand.
ATCCAATCCAAAGTATGCACTTGAAAAAGTCGCTTTCCAACTCCAGCCAGGCAAAACAAGAGCTCTGGCTTTTACTTATAGTAAGCGCTAATGGTTACTAGGAAACGAATCCGTACCTTTCAGTTCATTATCAAGTGGGTAATCGGAGTAAAAATAAAAAGGAAATACTAAAGTCGTATTGTGTCATGATCCCTGGCCTATACCTAACGTGACATGTTATTTGACTCTCTACTTTTGTTAGAGGAAGCTATGTCCCTTAGTATGTTAAGGTTAGGATCGTTGTGTAATGCAGCGCCAAACGCATGAGCTGTATATAGGCACCCGAGATGTAATCTCTTGTCACCGTCGTAAAATGCTGAAAGCTGAATGTTACACCATAGTGTCGAGTGTCAGAAACATTTCTTACTATTGAAAAAATAATTCAGGCTGGATGCAAAGGAGGAGGAGGAAAAGTTTGAGCAATTTCGCCACAATTTCAGTAGAGAAATCAAGCGCTTGCTACAGCATGGACTTTTATGTGATTGTAAGGTCAAATGTCACGTTGTTATCCGCAAAGGTAGGTATGCACAGAGTGGGAAATTGCAAACGTTCCCCTTCCTTCTTCCTCCTCACAGAATAAAGGAAGGGGAGAAAAAAATCAAGTCATGGCATCTCCTCAGCAACATGTGAAAAATTTGCGCCGCAAATAAGCATGCGACGCGGCCTATCAATTACTGATGCATATCCTCCGCAAACTTTGCATGGAACACGAGACCTTGACTTTGTTTAACTAATAGGAATTGACATGCTGGAAATTTTCGTGCTTACATAAAGCGTGCAAGTTGGTAAGGTGAAGTTTAATTCTAGAGAACAAAGCCAACAGTCTCATTCTCCAGATGTCGTAATTCATTTTTATCCTTTTACAACGTGAGTATGCACTCCAATGTTTTCTCCGCAGCTCTGTGCTACCAAAATGATTGAATGCGTCCAATGAGCTCATCTTCACTTATACATGTCTGAATACTTTCATGGTGCGTCCCTCGAAACGAGTAAAAGCTTTACGTGTTCCATACAACATTGTCAAGAATTGTCAATTTCGTCCTATCAATAGCTACGTTTATACTGGTACTTCTGGTGTCATCATAATTAGCCCTTGATGGATGAATTGACAGCTTTGTATGCATTTCTTACGTAATCTCTCTCTGTTTGTGGAATGATACCAAGAATATTTCGAAAATTTATACCTCATTCCCAGGATCATATGCCCAAAGAGGGATTTTTGTACCACAGAAGGACGGACGGATGCATTGAGTGATGTGATGTGACGAGCACATGTGTAACAAATAAAATAAATAAGGATTTCGTAGAATCAATTGTTTACGTAAACTTGTGCAAAGGTTATAGGATAAAGTGGGGATTATGAATTGCGTACTGCACGTACAGTGCCATGCAGAGGACGAGTGGTGTGTCATCTCGGGTAGCATTAATAATGAATTGAGTTTTATTTGCTCAAGCATTCTACAGCGTGGAGACTGAAAAAATAAACTCTCATATAACTTGACTTTTACGTAACACGGACAAGGACACGTGGCAGTGCGGGTGAGGCATCCCCCACAAGCACTCCCGTCAAACGCCAAATAGGCCTTGAACATGATTTAATTGGAAAAGTTGACAAATTGATTGTGCGAGATTTTATATGCAAAATGAAATGAGTACTTTGATTGTTCTCACAGCTCCGCGGCTAGTTGAGGAACATGAGCAGAGGGTAAAAACTGACTCAAGTCCAAGTTCATAAATTGTCATGTGCATCTCTACGAGATTACTGGGATGTGAAAGGAGTTGCATTGCATGTGCACAGTGCTGCAAGTGCGATTACGGAAGCGCTTTGAAGGTTATCGCATGACTAATTGCTGGCGGATGACAGCATGCTTCTGGTTGTTTTGCTAGTGGTTGGAATGCAGAATTTAGTCCTTTGCCAAAACAAATTGGCATGTTGTTCTTAAGAAATTGCAACATTGATTTGCCGTGGAAGATAGAGAATGGAGGCGTTGTGTACTCACTGCACCGGGGTGAAGAAATGTATGGCAATGGAGGCATACTTGCACACAAACGTAAGAAGTGAGCAGGTGCGCGTTGTTATCCTTAAACGCAGTATTTATCTTACTCAAGGTCAATCTTTTTTGACCACGCAAAAATCCCAGTCATGTGATCCTTGAAATAGCGGATTCATGAGCAAATAATGTAGAATGCATTGTCGCAGGAAAGCCAGTCATGCGATGAGGAAAAATTGCATCCAGAAGTGAGTGAGATCCAAAAGCATGATTGACGGTGGTGCTCGCAGAGCAGTCGTTACCAGCATTGATTGGAAGCTTGAAAATAGATAAATTGAAGGTTATCAGATTGTGGTCCTGACAGAGTTTCACATCCGCTCCGGTTGCTGCTAATTATAATTAGCTATGATTTACATAACAAGGAAACCTATTGATTCGTGGAGATGTTTTGCCATCTTTTAAAACTCAAGGTCGTGTAAGTACGTAGAACAGGATTCTGAGAAGCTCAACACAGGATAGAATGGTGAATCAACGACGTGCCGCATAAACATTGGCTTGATTTCACACGAAATACCAGGTCAAAAGTACATGCTTGCCCAGTTACTGTACGTGCCAACTGCCTACTGACTGTAGCTTTTTTTGTCCGTCATGTGAAATAGGTGAAGTTACTCATTACGTCGATGACACCACAATGACAAAGCTATGAAACAGCGTCCATATAACCCGGATGCGGGGAATGGACGTATATCTTTATTTGGTGATTCTGGTGCAGATTTATCAATTAAGTAAAATTAATTGAGCTGTTTCAGTGGTTGGAGAACGCGTGCGACTTTTGAAACGGGTGGCTAGAATTGGCATACAAAAAATTACGAAGTTTTCAACTCTGAGACAGAGTCGAGGATAGCGAGCTTGAGCTGCAGCGCAGTGTGCTTTCTGACTTCACGAATTAAAAGAATGAGTAGTAAATTGATTAGGAGGTAACTGAAGGACAAAGTGATTAAGTTGAATAAAAAGTAGAATGGGGTGAACTGAAATGCGCTTGGGGAAGGAAAGGATTGTACTACACGTGGACTTGAGAAGCTTTAAGGTTTGTGGAGATGCGCGTTACTACGAGAAACGAGCAAGCCGTGGTAGTAGTAGATATTAGCAACAGTTGCTGTAGTGATGTAATGTTTTTATGCTAATTAGAAATAGGAAGTCACCTTGTGGCTCTTCTGTCAAGGTCACGAATTTTTCTCGAGCTGAGTTATATGCTTGAATGATTACTCGACCTGGACTGTGCTCAGCTCGCCTGAGTCTCTGCTGCTTAACTCTCGCGCACTCATGACTGATGAGAGGTGTATAAACGGTGGATTATAATCTTGATCAAGGTTACGAGAGCGTAGAATGCATTGAGGGATGTGAGCGGTTCGGCCGATGGTGGGCGGATGAATTAGTTACAATTATAACGTGATTTTCGCAAGTGTAATATGAACGGTAAGAGGATGAATGAATGAACCAATGCAATGTCGCAAACGAAAATGGCGATGGTGAATGCTATGTGTGGGTTCAGGTAATCCTTGAGGTGTGGGGGACTGGAGTATGTATCACAGGTGAATTAGTAAAGCCCGGTTCATGACAGGTAAAAGGCGTGAGTGAACCAGTTGGGGATAGGATTAAATGAATTAATTGATAAATTATGATGAAATGATTGAGCTTTCTGCCCTGGAGCTTTTAGACGACCTTTTAGCTATTTAAGTTCTAGTTTATGACTAAAGACTCGAATCCGTGGACTTTCAGCGGACACGTAGAATTGGAAGTTCTCGTGATTGACGGGAGAATGAAATAAAAAGACTCGGACGATATCTAGCAGCAGGTGAATAGAGGAAGAATGCTTGCAAACAGTCAAGTCCAAAGGTGAGCTATTACGTCTTGAATGACTTTGCGCTTGAGATTCAATGAGTTAGAAGTCGGTGGTGCAATTCAATGTCATGGCACAGAGGTGAAATGATGCGGCGAATGATGCAATAAAGAATTGTAAACAACTCACAGGGGTTATTACACACACTAAACCACGAGAAAGTTTACTTGCTATTTTGAATTGTATTGTTCGTAGCATCTATATTATTAATATATATAGGTAAATATAAACACGCACGATACAACAGAGATCAAAAAATTAACAAGAAATTTTTTTGGACAAGTTCAGTGGACATTCAATTTCCTCCTTCATGATCAGCGAATGAATCAAATCCGAGGCAACCTCGTTCTCCTCACTGAGCATCTTGGGACGCTCATTCAGTGTCCTTGCCATGATTGAATGAGTCGCGGATAAAGGTGGCTTGAAGTCGTATGTGATGGGCTTCAAGCGAGGTTGAGTAAGGGCTGAGGCAAGCTGAGGATACAGCTGATGAGGGGGGACTGGGCTCATTTGTGTGTGTTGTGGTGACGATGAGTTCTGTGGCTGCTGTTGCTGTGGGGGCAGGGGAGATTGTTGAGGCTGCTGTTGCAAATTTGTTGGGGTGTGAGGAGGTGGACTCGGTGACTTTACTGAGGATGATGAGGAGGAGGATGAAGTTGCTGATGTGTACCTGGAATCAGATAAGAATAGCCCATAAGTACATCAAGTTTGTGCTGTTGACACCTTTAAGAGTTGTAACGGGCCGGCTGCTTGCAACTGGCACTGGACTGAGAGAGAAATACTTACCGGAATTTTTTGTGTGGTCGGTAAGCCTCGTTCATGAGGACATTTGTATCGATGAGAGGAGGTGCTTGCAATGCCCTTTTCAGAACGGGCATTTCCTCTGTCATTACTAAATCTTCAGACCGGGCAGGGCTGGAACAAGCTCCAGATTCAATACCGGAATCTCCGCTTGGGCTTTCGATTCCTCGTGGGAATTGTTTGTACGGACAAACTCCTCCAAGTCTGCGAGGTGAACTACTTGGACTTTCTTCCTCGTCAGACGACTTTCTTGGAGATGGTGTCAATGGGAATGATGATGAGGAGGAGGAAGAGGAAGTGGCTTCCTCCATCTTGAATGCCAACAGTTTTTCTGAATGGAGTGTGTTCAGAGTGCGGAGATCCGGAATTTTCTTCTCCAACTCCGTTAGTAAGTATGGTGGGATGATTGTGTGGAGTGCTGACCGGAGATGTGACTGGAGGCGGGAGACTAGTTCCACGTTTCTTAATCCAGGTCTGTGGACAGATCAAAGTAAACGGAATGGTTATTAGCAATGCATTGAGTGATACGTATGGGACAATCATCAACGAGCGGACAAGAGCGGAATGAAGGTCAGTCTCTAGGTTGGCCAAGGTCAAGAGCGTAGGAAGGAGGAAGCGGTAGCGTTCAGTGTACAGAGGACAAGGAGGTGTGGATTGGGGAGGAGAAGGTAAAAAGATGACTGAAGCGAGTAGCAGGACATGATTATCATAAATTTGCAAACAGGGAATAAAAAGTTGTAAAATCTTTACCTGTCTGGGGCAATGACGACGAGAGCACAGAAGACACCGATTTGTTCATCGGACAATCCGATGGCATTAAATTGTTCGGCAAATTTGAACATGGAGTCGAGTAAGAAGCGGGCATTCTGAGCTGAAACCGTGTGTCTGTCTAGCATTTGCCCATTCACACAGAGCATCTGGGAGCCCTCAAACATGCAGGCGAGGCGGACGAGAAGAACCTCGAAAACTCCGGCCTTCAGTAGTGTCACCTGGTCATCTTGGCTCAGGATTGAGAAACCTGGGAGACGTTTGGCAAACTCCACGACCCCTCGAATGGCAGGAGAGAATTTTTCTGAAAAATCTTCCATGGCTGACTGAGGGTGAGGATTCAACGGACATGCCTGTGTCAGGAAATAAAGAAGGAAGTTTGTAAGTCAAGGTCCAGCACCGCAATCATACCAACGCAATCACTGCATCCTGAGTCGAGGTCGTCCCAGCCGAGGCTTTAGCGTGACTTTGTTTTGCATTCTCAGATCTATTGCATTCACCTCCATTCACATAAGGAAGGAAATGGCCCTCCTTGAGCTTGCCCTTAACTCTTCGAGGTTTGTGTATCCTACACATTTTGCATTATTATCATCGTCCGCTCATCATCGTAGCCTTTTATTCCTACAATAAGGACTGCTCCTACCCCTTTCTCATCTCATTTCCTCTTTCTTACATTCTACCTCATGTCTTTCTTCTCCTCGATCTTGTAACGGTTAACGCTTTGATCTCAAATCTCACTGGTGACACTAATTGTGTAACTGTGAAGCACCTAAGCTTGAAATCACACCCAGGATCATGTTGGGGCAACAATGGCCCATATCACACACCGCTGCCTCGACTCACGGCTGCATCAACAAACGATAAAATTCAGGGTCGCACTTACCAAAGTAGGGACAGTCGTCTCGTGCTTGGCCTTTTCGTAGAGACATTTGACTTTTTCCCTGGTGAATTCGCATGTCTCCATGTGAGCATTGATGACGGTGGATGTCAATTTTGAGAGATCCTCCAATTCGGAGGAAAGTGCTCTTTCAGCGGACTTGGCCACGTGGCTCTGTTGCATAGCAGCCAAGATCTTTGCTTTCTCCCTCTTTGGAACGCGGCCGAAGCGGACGGCTAGAAAACACAAAAGAAACTTGTTAGCACTCTAATGACTGGGTCACTCATCCTCATCAGTCCTGTCACATTAGATGCACTAATCCATATCCAAGCCTCCACACTTTCTCTGCGCAGTCTTGAGCATTATGGCCACATAACTTGTTCACGGTCATAAAACCATGGCGAGCAAATGAAAGGTGAACGCCACGCTGATTATATCAGCAGCAGCGTGAAAAAAATTTCACTCAAAACCAGTCCTATCATCATGTGACACTCTAGTATTGGTTCAAGGCACAGTGCTGCCTCTGAAGGCGTGATGAGTTTTATGCATTTTCTTTTAGTAATGAAACCGCCACTTTTCCTTACCAACAGGTTTTTTGGTGTTGAGAACCCTCCATAGTATGGAATTTGCATGATCCATTTTGACTGATAGTGTATAAATAGATGTGTGATATAGTATATATTAATGTATGGAAGTGTTAAGAAAAAGTTTTCGCTCCAAGTATCACTTCAAGTTCAAGTCAGTCTCATGTGCTACAAACTCTTCCGTTATCCGTGCAAAATTGTTGCAAATGATTTGAGCACGTGGATGAGAAGATAAACTCGTTGGCAAGCAGTACAGATAGTAGATCCATCACTGGTTGTATCACTGATTGATCACTCTCATGATGATGATTACCAAGATGAGGTTTGACTACTAAACTTATGTACGTTTTCAAAAATAGATATTATTGCACCACTCTCTCTTTCAGTCGCGGCACTCTACTCGAACTAACTATACAAAATCGGAAATTTCACTTAACAAACTCTCACTACTGACTAAGAGTTGATATAAAAAACTTAGGAATTTCACAGAGCAGACTTGTGGAAGAAGTTTGATGAGAGGTTTGCAAAAATATAAGCAAGTTTTGCGATCAAAATTTCGTCCAACGCTAGCACGATGGCGGGGAGAAATGACACTGCAATAAACTCATGAGCTCAGTTAGGATTCTGTTAATTCTAGCTCTCTTTGAGTATGACTGAGTGCAGTTACGCCTTGCGAGGACGTAAATGTGGGAGATGAAAACACAGTGAGATAAGGGGGTTAGGGTAATAATAACAAGAAGCAGTACTGCAAGTAAGCGTGTGAGCGTTAGCCTTTGAGTTCCTCTCGCACGGACACTTTGGATGCACTGGAAGCAAACTAACTAACTACGGTGCTACTCAACTTGACTCTTGGCCTTACAAGACGAAAGGAAGAAGAATTATAATTGAGAGTAAGAATGGACGCGTGGAGCTTGAAAGAGAGTAATCATGTGAGTGGAATGAAAAAGTCCTTCAGACAATCTAAGCCTTGAACTTGCTTTTGCGTCACATTGACTAGCTCAATCTCTCGCAAGGTTGAGTGTGGGCTGGCGTTTATTGATTTTTATTTTTTCTCCCTCTCTCTCTCTCTCTCTCTCCCACCCTCCTCTTTCTACCAGCGCTAGAGGCTAGAGCCAGGATTCTAGTGGCGCTTCTTCTACCATCGCTTCTACAACCCGTCTGACCATGTCCTAGTCCCAGTAGCAACTATTACTTTTCCGAGACTATATGCTCCTTTTCCTAACTCCTGCTCTACAAGCCTGGCTGCATCATCATCATCATCATCAATCTGCTCGCTTCTCCATTTACCCGTCTGCCTCGCAAAACTCCGACTCCTCCAAGCCTGCCTCACCACCACACGTAGTTGTACCTAGGTTAGAATTCGCGAACTGAATTCGCAAACTTGCGGCAAATGCTGACGCGAGAAGAGCAACTCTCTCGCACACGTGCACGCTCAGCTAGCCGCACATACAGAAGGAACTGACTAAACTCTCCAGTCTGCTTGCTTACTCAGCTATCCGAAACCTTGAACGGGGGTTGTGTAACCAAGTCAATATAGCATGTATGCTTCCAATGCTGGAATTCCATAGGCTTAACAACCACGCTGTTGTTGATAACCTGCGATTTTTCCAACCCTCATCCACCGCATCAGAACAAACAGATAGGAACGGCTCAGTGGGATTTCCACCGAAACAGGTGGGATCACAGACAGGATATGCGCATTACCAGTTGCAATGACTCAAGTAAGTAAACTAATTACGATAATGAGGTGTGAGCGAATAGATTTCCTCGAGAATCCAGCGTCCTCCTGGACTTCCTGGACGTTGCAAGACCTCAAGAAGTAGGATGACATTCACACTCTTGGAAGGACTGACCTTGGACTTGAGCAAAGAATTGTTGGCAGACACTAAAAATACTTGACCTTGGTCCTTCACCGCTCAATTCTACACGCTATACTGCTTTGTTAAACCGCGACTTGACGAAAGACCTCGAATCCATTTCCTACTGTGTGAAAAACGCAGACCCTGCTAGAGGTCAGCAAGTGTTGTTGCTCATTGAATTGGCGAACTTGGACGCGGATGCTCGACCCACGCTTTCCCCTTCTTGCGTATGCATACAATACGGCAGTACTCTCTCAGCCAGAGGACAGGCAGAGGGCGGGACGGGAAGCAGACTTGGACAAGTAAGCATGGTGAAGGAACCAGTATGTACCACATCAGCCATGTATCAAACTCGAGCCATTTGGTACATATGGACCAGTCTCAGATTTTGCAATTTCTGCTCTGCAGGAGAGCACGCGGATGGCTTTAAAAGACACGTGAGTTGGGTAAGAATGGAGCAAATTCCGCCAGTTCGCCAATACGTACTCCAGATTCCCCGTCATGCTACTTTCCAGCCGATGTTGCAGACCCTCTAGCGATGCTCGGCCAATTTAAAGTTTTCATAGCCGTACATAAGATCCTGTCTTGATTCCCTCCTGGCCTTTTACGATAAGATGAAAGGTAAGCTACTAGTAATTGAGGCGTGTAAAAAGTCAGTGGAGCGCTGTCCATCCCCTGCTCCATTGCCAGACTGGATCATAGACGATAAATGCATAAGCCATTTCCTTATCAGGAATGCAGTCTGATGAATCGCCTTAATTGCAAATAGGACTGGCATGCAGATGCATGCGGAAAAACATGTGCTGCTCCTATACCACTGTTAAAAAACAGAGCTGGAGGACGATTGGCTTAGTGAAGCACAGCATGTATACCAGACCTCTGGCTGTGTGTATGCAATGTACCGCTAAAGTGTTACTTTTAGGACGAAGGTGGTTTGTGTAGTTGCTCAAGATTGAGATTCGAGAAAGGAGGAAATTTTGCAAGGAATTCAAGGACTCATCCTTGAGATTATAATTACCTTCATGAATAGTTGTGTCCTGCGCGGACTGAACGCTGTTCAGTAGTCTTTCGCACGCAACCATCTTGGTAGCTTTGACTGAGTGCTGAGAAGAGGATCTGTGTATCTACCTCTCTCTCTGTCGCGAATAAAGTCTCCTTCTTGCAAACTTTACGCACAATCAAGTCAGTTTGTTTGCCAATCGGCAAATGAGCAATGTCTCAACTCTGTTTCGCAGTCTCGTAATTGCAGTAACTGAGAAGCTTTCGCAAATATTCCCACTGTCTCAACATGTAGTTCTCCTTTCTCTCCTCGGCTGTGGAGCTGCTCTCGCTGTACGGCTATGCACAGCTGAAGCGTACAATGGGATGAGTAGGTAGTTGCAATGCAATGGCGTTGCTCCTTCTAAGTCGTTGACCGGAAACTAGTCCACGTTATGACTATACATGTTTCTTCACACGTTACTCCACATGGGCAAGGAAAGCCAACTCCTGTCAACCCTTTGCAGGAAATTGCCCAAGGAATTCTACAAAAGTCTTTTTGAAAATTCAGTCTGATTTCAGTTGCCGTAGTAATATCGATCCGTTCATCCTGTCTTTCCAACGACAGACGAATTGCGAGTTTGCAAAAATCACTAATCAAACTGTAACAGTATCTTTCCAACGGGTAGGAAATGACAGTTTCCTAACTCTCCGATTTCTTTGTCACTAGACACTCACACTGGTACAGGTAGCAGTAGGAAAGTTACATTCCGGTATGTTTGTCAACGCACGGGGTTGTTGACCTCACTCCAAATGTTTACAAACAAGGACAACGGGTAGCGAGAAGTATTTGATTTTCATAAATTTATGAAAAATCTGCAGAATATCCACGAAAGATCCACAATTGAGTATTAGAATCACAATGAAGCAACTGCTTGTTGTCGCGAACTTTGACTATGAGTTGCACTAAATGAGTCTTAATTTGTGACTGAGTTGTAAACAAAGCAAGTGTGTCTCTCCTGACGTGTTTGCTCGGAATGAGAAAAAATCTTGGGTTGGAGCAGACTGTGTATCTGTTCAGAGCTCGGCAGTTACGTGTTACTCTCACGGGTTTCAGATGACGAATAGTAAATTGTAGAACGGGGCAGTGATTGTTATTGTGTGTGTGCGTTCAATCACTGGGACGTAGGTGACTGCACTCTGAGAAGATGGTAACGGGGTAGTGGAGAAAAACAGTTGACTGTTCCTCAGAATGGGAAATGGGAATTAGGCGAGAGAAGGTGCTTGATCCTGCCGTACGGTAAATGAGGTGTTCTCCTTGCCGGGGGAATGAGGATACTACACAGGTAAGTTATGAATTCCTTCCTCGAGACACGAGAATTCTGAGCAAACTGGCTGCAGTGAGCTGCTTGGGGAGAGTGTGGATATTAAAAGCCTTTCCCAGCTTCAGGTTCCGTGACTCTGACTCTCCAACCTGAGTGCTGTTCACCACAGCGTACTTACAAGTGTGTAGTAAGATTGTTGTGGTGATTTGATTGCTGTGCTTTGTGCAACAGAGAAACTGTTTTGTCGTACTGACCGAGTAGAAAGTCAAGACAAGACTGTTAAACTTCTGCGAGATGCGTTATTTTTCTCAAGAGTTCAACGACCAAAGGAGAACGCTCTGCTAACCAGGAGTTCACTCACCTGAGTTTTCCCTTCTCTCTCTCTCTAACTCACTATGCCACTATCTCACCTCCACTATTACCTGCTGTAGTAAACCGTGTAGTGTAGCGTGCTATGCACGCTCTATCTCGGCGTTTCATCTCCCCCACCCTACAAAAGGGAAGCGAAAAGACAAGGCTGACTAAAAAAGCCGTCTTTGTGTAGGCTCGGGGTGGGGGGAAGCAAGAGGGGGGTCGCAAATATAGGCCGATCATTCCTCCCTGTACATTGTACAGTATGTTCTACATTTTCCCGTTTACCGCATGAAAATTGTTTGCAATCCCAGTCTGCAACGTCCCTTCACATTTCGCCACAGTTTTTTAAGGTTATAACTTGACTGGGTATGCAGGGACGGAGCTCACACACAAGAGCCTGTGCAAGCCTCTCACAGTCTGCCAGTATAGTTAGACGAAGGATTCTCTAATTATGCACTCATGCAAAATTAATCCTTTCCAATACCGCGTCAACCCTGTTTGTTGTTACATGTGCCAAGGAATTTCGAGCAGGAGTGAATAACCTCTCTACCTTGCACTTAATTCTCTGCAACCAACCCACATCATCCCTTTCTTTATTCTCTTTTATAGTTTCTAACCCAACTTTTCAAACCTACTTGGGATCAATCTTCCCCACTTACTTATACCACTATGCGCTTCCAAATCCTACTTCTCCTTATCTGATAAACTCCCTACTTACTTCGAATTCAGTCCTCGATTTGCCTGCCGCTGCTTTTTCACTCGTGCTACAACAACTTCTTGCTTTCTCGCACTCCGAGTCGCTCTCTTTTTCTTTTAAATTATCTCCATCATCTGAATAATTAATTGCTGGCATGGTCTTGATAAAAACGATATTTTTTCACTTTGCCTTTTCGCAATAAATCCAAAGCCTGAACAAAACAAATAATAGCACTTGCATCTACCCTTGTGGGCCACATGAAAACGAAGTGTGCATTGCAACGAAGCTCTGATTTTTTACTGCGTTATTGCCTACAACTGCATACAAGTACAAGATATTTTCATTCCCTGATGAGTAGTATCGAAAGTAATTTGACTACTTAATGATCTCGGCCTTTAACTTCACTTCGTTTTAAAACTGTTAATAGAATCATAGTGCCGTTAGTAGTTGAATTGCCTCATTACTCAAATAGCATTCGAATGTTGCCTGACTTGCCCAACCAAGGGACTTTCACAATCACATGCGAATTTTAATCCTGACATAGTTACCACATTACATTGCGGGGATTCGTCATGCAAACAACTAGCGAATGTATATGTGCAAGGCAAGGTGTGTCGAAGCGAAGCCGCAGTGTGACTAATCGGAAGTGGGTAAATCTTTACGTCACCAAAGTTCAGAACATCTTCCGTAATGTTAGCCTTTGTTTAAATGGCAGGGCAAAACGGCAAGGAGCCTTGCAGCACTGCTTCCGTTACAGACTGTTCTCAACCATTTGAACATGTTCGAAAAGCTTCTGGCCCAGATTGAATGCCGTTTGATTCATTTCCGGATTTGGGATGTGCGCAGTTCCTCTGTGCTCAAAGGGTTCACCTGACGTGTCATTCTTGGTATTGAATGAAGCGGAACCGTTAGAAGAAGTTTGGGTAATAACGTAACTTGTTGGGTCACGATACTGTGTGACTTATCTGTTAGGACTCGAAGGGTCCTTCAACTCGATATTTACAAACCTTACGCCCATGTCTGGTAAGGTAGGCGCACATTTTTTGCTGTGCAAAACTCCCATCACCTTGCATTATGCAACTACTACGGTTTGAAAGGATGACAGCTGGCAATGGCAAGAGGGCATTAACACTTGTGAGAGTTTGAATCTGTGCAGAATAAAGTACAGTTCAAATATTATTATTGCAATAGCGAGAGAAAGAAAGAAAAGAGAGACTTGACGACGGCGAGTTTGATGACGATGTGTGGTCATTGTACTTTACTCTCCTTGATATTCGAGTGCATGTATACATTCGTTAGCCTGGGTGGG
>VRMD01001331.1:0-17514 GCA_009872375.1 Sminthurides bifidus
AATAAGTTGAGCGAGTCAAATCCCTGGTACTCAAGACTTGTTTCTCTTTTCCCAACTAATACCCGTGAGCCTTGAGTAAAAAAACTCACACCAAGTCGAACCACATCAGTACATCAACCAACCTACATAATGTGTTTCACGTAACCGCAAACGTATGTACTTTTGACGGCATACACTCACGTTTTACCTTTCTGCATACATGCACCTAATGACCCTGAGTACTGAGTGCTGAATGAAAGGGTGGGTGCTAAGGTTCAGCGTTTATTTTTTGATCTAGTCGCTTCTAACCCCACAGGGGAGGAAAATGCGTCTTAATTTCTTTTCATATTTCCAATTCCTATCACATTTACCAATTGACACGAATTTGTAGCATAAAGGTCCGCACGGTTTACGAAATTCTTGTCAAGCTGCTTTTCGTTCTGAGCTTGGACTAATTTCTTGAACCAGGGATGGCTTGGAAACTCCAATTGTTTTTTCCTTCTCACGCACTCAAAGCAAGTCTGGTCCAAAGGTCTCATTCCTGCTATTTTGCGTAAGGCACATATGTTACAGCTGCTCTCTTCCGTATTTTAAATATTCTAAGCCGTGCTTTTCCATCGCGTGAAAAATTTACTCTCAGAACGTCCGCTCCGTATCATGACAATTTAATTAAGCTTGAAATGCGTAAAAAGGGAAAATACAACCAGGGTATTTAAGGTAGAAAAACATTGCGGAACATCACGCCCTACACTGGTTACATTTTAATCTTGAGAAAGCAAAGTTGTAGCATGTTGTCGCACGGCACAATATGTATCCGTGCTTGTTTTTAGTCACGAGTGTGTTCTGCACTTTCTATTTTACCGTTTGTAGCACATGTTGTAATTTAGTTTAAGTTGCGATACGAACACGAACGTACACATGTAAAGACGAGCTGATTCGACGTATGCTCTAGAATCAGCTGATACTGGTAAAAAAAGCTGGTATCGATGGCATTATGCCTTAAGTAAATACGGTGTGACTTTTAAAAGTTAGATAGCAAATACTTGTAGCATCGTTGCCCTAGAAATACAGACGGTACGTGGACGACGTAGATACTATTTAGGAATCGTCTGAAGATTGCTAAAATATTTTTTGTCTCAAAATGTATCATAAGAAATAGCCACAGCCAAGCGGCTTGCTTACCATTGAGCTTTCATCGATCGAGTCCAGACTCATGACGGTGACATGGAAGGTCACTACGGTGGGGTCTCCTGAAATCAAAGTTTATTAAATTTCCGTGAAACGCTTCATTTTACAAGACAAAGAATCACAGGAGTAGGAACAACGATGATATTTCAGAAACCTTTCGCATGTTTCAGGGTAGGCTGGTCACTGCTTTCTCTACCTGGGACTTGAAACTTTCGACCAGAGAGAAGCGCAATATTTTGTTTCGACAATAAAGGAAACTGAATTCGACCTTGCACTGTTTTTTCCAGCCTGAACACTAATTTTTCGCGTCAACATTTGAGACTGCAAAAAATGCAAGTTTGTTTGCGTTCTTCCAGTTCTTGGGATGTACACAAAGTGAAATCTGATCAGCCCGTGAGCATTTGAACTTAAGATTATTGGTGTTGAATTCCGCTCAGCGCAACCTACAGCCTCGGCAAAAGAGTTGAGTCGTAGATTTCTCATCATTGTGCTTCATTTTGCACCTCCAAAGTTTTTATCTTATCTCAGGTTGAATAGAAAGTTTGTGAGAAGTTCTTCTGGGCGAAATTTCTGCTTCTTCTTGACAGGAAAAGGAAGTTTACAAGTTTAACAGGATTGCACTATTGTCCTGCATCCCTTCTCACAAGCTCCCGACTCAATGGCTAGTGCCTCACGCGTTTGTTACTACAGGTCTGTTTTGTTGCAAAGATGGTAGCATATGGCCCAGTTTCAAGCCTCGACTAACAAGTGCTATTGCATCTCCCTTCCATGTCATATTTTAAACGAAGTGAATTTGCCAGCACTAAATTCGTAATGAAGACGCGAATGTAAAACGTGACAAACTCCTGGGAGGGTTCGTGTAGCTTTGAGGCTGAATCTTTTTGACATTGTCCCGTACTCAATGACGTAGACTTGTTAGATGTGACTGGAAGGAAAAGAGATGTTGCAGCTCACCGTTTTCTTTAGGCGGGACCATCTTATCGTAGTAATTTTTTTCTTGGTGTGGAAGTATATCTTCAAGCCTCAAAGGCTTTTGCTGCGTTTTGTCATGTTGAAAGTCAGCATCGCGCTGGTACTCTTGAGCCCTTGCATCCCTGAAAAAAGGCAAAAGGCACTCGTACAATTATTAAATGCTTCCAATTAGGGGCCCTCAGACGTCTGAAAGACCGTCTCGAACGGAACCGTTAGAGGACTGGAGAAAGAACGCGAATCAACCTCGGGTTAGAAACCAATGCACACTTTAAAAAGGTTGAGAGAAAGTCTGCTTTCTCCTAACAAGAGCGGCAAGAATAACGATGTTGGTGCAAATTTCCAACAATGTGCATCACCTCATTGCATAGCTTGGAACTTACGCCAAGAGCCATGCGTACACATTGGGAATGAGCTGTCCTCAGTTTTATATTGGTTTTCAGCCTCTTAATTTTTCTTCCCTTGCCAATAAATCAATTGCGTATGACACTGAGGAGAAGAAGTAACGCCGCATTTCGGCTTTCGAAGCAAAGATATCATTTAGTATTCCATCAAGACCTGTGAGATGAATAATGGGCGAAGAGAGAAGGCATATTTAATAGTTGGATGGAAGGCAATAAGGGGAAAAGTACCAGGGTGGGAGACGGACCTCGGTGATTGTAAATCATCGCGGGCAGATGATTAAATATGCAAATTCAGAAGCGAAAGCAGATTTAAAAACCTCTTCCCAAGTCTAAAAGTCCATGAGGAAAGGACGGGAAGGCTCTCAGAACTTGTTATAATTAAGATGTGGACCGTATTATCAAGAAGGAGTTCCAGCTTCATTTCAGCCCTCTTATCTTTCATCGTCCCATTACTTGTTCAAATAGAATTTTGAAATCGGCTCCTGCACTTTCACTCAGTCAATTTCAGCTTGCTGTACCTATTCAGAGCATTGCGTTGCTAACTTGATCATGGCGCCATCAAAAGCACTCTTAGAAATCTTTTACATCGACAGTCTCATGCCTGTAAATAATTTATTATGATGGTTACGGCGCATTTCGGCCATTGCTTAAGATTTGAGCGAGTTAGTTCTTAATTATGCATATAAACGTCTTTATAAATTTGAATTTGTTGCAGCAAATCTTCAAGCCAGAGGACTCAATCCAGCGTACTATCGTGCAGAAAAGTCGTGTTGGGAAAGTGACCAAGTTTTGATTCATACAAAATACAGTCGTCGTCGTCACCGATGGTAAGATGCTATAAAAACTTTTGCCAATTAGCAAACTTTTATATAATAGAGCAGGGAGGATCCTACGCAAGTTCCGATTCTAAGCTGTTTTGGTGTAACGTTAATTATTTTTTGATTCAATATTTGTCATGTTTGTTATCATGTATCACATCTCATGTGGATGCCCCGTGGAGCTACGGAAGCACTAGTTGGAAAACAGATGGGAAAGAAACATGTGTTGGAGGGAAGAGTATTTATTGGCGGAAAATAAGGCTGGTCACGACAATGGAGTCTGGAATTTTGATGACCGAATTGACCTTCCAGCTATTCTTTGATTAACAATAAGGCCATGAAGTAAGGAACTGCTCTAGAAAGTTCGGAAAAGGCATGAAGGTGTGTACATACTCATCCGCAAGAAGGGGTTGTGCAATTCCTTCCGTGCTGTGTAGCACTATTCCGTATTTACCAATCTCTCAGAAGCTTCCGCGTAGTTCCTGTTTGCTTTTCGTAACAAAAGATAATCTATTCCATTCTAGCTAAGCAAACAATTTGAATAGCATCAGAGCTGTTTAAGAAAGTTAAGCGGATCAAGTATTAATAAATGTCAGATGGAAATTGGGAAGCAAACATCCGTTGTGAAACACGTTGGCGTGAGCATGAGAGAATCATGTAAAATATTAGACTTCACGTCTTATACCTTAGATGAAAGTTAAGTTAACAAACTTTCCAAGACGGGCTTCCCCTAGCGGAACTGCTAATGAAGTAAACAGCTTCATATCCTCACACGGGTGGAACATGATATGTTTGCTCATCTCGATCTCCGTCGTAGTCTTAGCTGGCAACAGTGGAGGTTGGGGTACATACCCTAATCCCAATTTCGCGGGTATGTTTCATTAAATCTTTCAGAAAAACATGATGGAATTTCATATATAAAATACTGTAATGTCTTTGGGTTATCTGGTTAGTGGAAATTCCAATTTTAGTAGCCATTTTCATGATGCACAAATGAATTTTTTGAAGCAAGTTGATTTAAGATTCCGGCCTACAGTACTGCTGATCTTGCCAGCTAATAAAAAGAGTTTTAGTAAATGACTTGTCTGTTTTCTAGAGGATCATGAAATAAAATAGCAAGGCTGGCAGAATTCTCCATACTTGGTCTTGAACCCATAAAGCTTTCAACGTGCTATCGCAATGAGATCATCTTCTTTGACTGCTGCAATATAGAGACCTCTGTTTGTAACGTGGAGAGGTCATAAAATATAAAATCTTGTTTGCGATCTATTATGCGATTTCTGAAGATATCACAGGGTAGGACTTGTTTTTTCATACATCTGCTTTTAGACCCTGAAGCACATGCGCCACGCCCAAGCTTTTCAATTACCGGAAACGGAAACAGCAAATGTACAGTGGAGAAAGTATCCAATTTTCTTGTTTTTCTTAAAGCTGATACAGTGTAAATGTAGTAGGAAGGAAAAAGTCCTGGGAACGTTGCCTTTCAGGATCTAATCACTAAAAAACTTGCGTAAGCCGGAGACAATGTGACAATTTATGGGACAAGAGTGAAAGGAAGCCGCCAATGTGTGTGTAACCATATTGCGTTAGTGGCCACGTCATGTGTACATGTGTGAGCGGGGTGTCCAGTGAAAATGATCATGCTAAGCAGTTATGGGCAGAGATTCCATTATATTAAGTTAAATTCGGTAATTTGACCATCGCTGAAACTGGACATTAAACTGGCAAGTGTCTTTTGCTCTCACGGACAGGACGCAGTGAGCAATTTATTTTATGAAAACCTTGGGTCGATGAAACTGCAAAAGCTAATGCACTTAAGTGAATTTGTCCATGCTTTCACATACTGTACGCGCCACGGGCCCATCAAACATAAAGAGGATGGCACCGAATCCAGGACCCATTCTAGCTTTCTGGAGCAGACAAAGGCTGAAACGTTCACATTGAAATATTTAGTACGGCTTTTGGCCTCGACTTTTTCCCCAAATGTTCGGCAATCTTGTTGGAGATATCATAAGCGAAATGGTTTTATTAGCTACACCAGCAAAGAGATCATCATGACCTTGAATTTACCAGTCGGGTGTCTGATGCAAGCCAAAAGTTTTAGGCCGGCTGGAGAGAGAATCCTGTTGCTATTTTTATCCAATGAGTCCCTCAGAACATCGTCGAGTTCCAATTGTTTCTCTCCTTCCTTGTCGAAGGCACACACTTTTCCTTGAGTACTAAAGCTCTTTTCACTATATCGGTTTTACCTCAGGAGCAAAAAAACCCCATGCAAAAAAATTGTGTATCTCTCCATACAAATAGGGTAGTGAAGATCCACTCCTTTTGCAGTACAAGAGTACATCCTTCATGCAGAAAAATGCATCGCAAAGTTCGTCTTCAACGTAATGACGCACTTTTAACGCGATAAGTTTTACCGAAAGTTTTCGCTTACGTTTCCAGACGAATTGTACAGCAGACATGGAATTTGGACTGCAGTTGCAAAAAGGACAGAGCAAATGCACTGTGTCACACCAAACACTCGGAGCTTTCACTTGTTGTGTCGTAATTTAAAACAGTTTAGCCTCTTTGTTGACATGGACCCAGTTTTGTGGCGGAAATTCACCTAGGAAATGGGCGCGGAACTGACTTGGAGACGTTGTAGTGGTCCATGATAGCATGTGCATATGGTATTTATGGCTAAACTTTCATCCATGTTATGAAGATTACACTTTGTGGTGCAAAAAGTCCTGGATGGGAGAGACAGAGGGAGAGGTCATTGTGAATTATTCCCAAGTTTTGGAAACAACTCGGATTTGCCGCCGCATGAGACGACGTAATCTGGAAGTGACAGGGTGAGAAGGATGAAAACCGTGTCGTTTCCTCGCCCGTGGGCTGGCATCAAGCCCTTGAAAACATGACTTGAGCCCTTTTCCCAGTCAGGCCTGAAGCGGGGAAGAATGTTGCTTTGTACACAATCTTTACAGCTACTATCTTCACACTCCGATCTGATACTTCTCTTTTAGCCAGGTCATTGTTTTTTCAAAGCTTCAGTACCAGCTAAGCCTCGCACCACAATGGGCTTGGACTATAGACATGCCATAGTACCAGTATCCTTTCGTTATCTTCATTTCGTTTCGCTCTTCTCTTTAAAAAAGAACCTTGAGCCTTGTGATAAATTGTGAGTGGCGCAAATGTCGTTAGCGCTCATATCTCCGCACATTTGACGGGAGCCAAGGAGAAAGGTATAATGGGAGCGGAGGTTGAAAATTGACGCGCTGCGGTTCAATGTTTCGAGATTCTAAGGTGTGATGAAGACTTGAGATCCTTTCCACGCTCATATCTCCGCATATTTGACGGGAGCCAAGGAGAAAGGTATAATGGGAGCGGAGGTTGAAAATTGACGCGCTGCGGTTCAATGTTTCGAGATTCTAAGGTGTGATGAAGACTTGAGATCCTTTCCATGGGACAAATTCCGTTTCCAAAATCAGAACAAAGGAAACATCTTTTTTGTATCCGTCAGAGGAAGGCCTGAGGAAGATGTGGGAGCCAAATGCCATTTCTTTCATCATTGCCTTTGTGCAATGGCGACAATGCGTAAAATGAAGAAAGTATCTACTCATACATACAAAGCTCACAACGAGACTCAATTTCATTCACAGCCTCGCCAAAACGAGACGCATGCAAGCGCAGAGGGTGAAAGCAGATGGTGTGCTTTCACTCCCTCCCTCCCTCCTCCTCATCCTTTGCTCCTTCACCTTTACCTGCTATGCACGAATTACCCTCCTTTGGCTTGTGTGTTACACTCTCTGTACCACATAGCTTGAATGCAATTTCTCTCTCTCAGTTACGTATGTGACAAACATGAGCTTTCTTCACTTCCTTGTGC
Source organism: Sminthurides bifidus (assembly GCA_009872375.1). Classification (NCBI taxonomy): domain Eukaryota; kingdom Metazoa; phylum Arthropoda; class Collembola; order Symphypleona; family Sminthurididae; genus Sminthurides; species Sminthurides bifidus. The sequence continues at coordinate 7,227 of VRMD01001331.1, forward strand.
CACATGTGAAATGATGTGATTTCCTCGTACCCTATTGCACAGTCTGCTTATGTTTTTTTTGCCGCAACAGAGCTCATTTTTCCATGGTTTCTTTGCCGTATGTGTACGGCCTAATTCGATTTTCATACTTTATTTTTGTTGACGAGTGGGGGTTGTGGATTTGAAAATTTTATTAAGGAGTTTGCTTCGGTTTGCTCCTTTCCCGACTTGGTTCAAAAAATCTCTAGTTTTCGGCCTTATGCACCGTTTATTAACCAACTGCGGAAATCTCCAGTGCTTTAAAACCGGAAGACTTCAAAAAGGATATATGCACGTAAGCATTCGGTAGCGAGTCCTTGGGCGATGTTGCGTACACAAATGTTGGAAATTTCACTCGGTTCCTCAACCTTGAGTTTGCCTTCATGTCCTCTCCCCTGCGTATTTTTTATATCTTTTGCTCCTTTCTCCGACTCTGAATTCAACATGTCAAAGAATGAAATAAAAATAATTTGCATAAGCAATGATGCATTTATACAGCATATGCACGGTCTGGCAGGAGGGCCAGGTCTAGCNTAAGCAATGATGCATTTATACAGCATATGCACGGTCTGGCAGGAGGGCTAGGTCTAGCTAATAAATTTAAATTTATGGTGTAAAATGCGTAAAAACAAAAGTACAAAGTTATTTCCTCTTTCTTATAATTCCGTGCTAAGGCATGTTAGATGTGGCCCGTCATTTGCGACTGATTCGCAGTCTCATTGCTAATCGTCGAAGGGGGAGACCAAACGGAACGAGTTAAGTATGGAGTAAAGTTCAGTTGCAAGTTAACTATCAGATGGGAGCGAAAGAATGATTCCCAACTGTTTACAATATCAACCACTCCTGGTACCCAAGCACTTCGACAATCCCACAAACAAAATGTTGCCTAAACCACTTAACCGCCTTCGTACGTGTGGGCATTTCCACTGAAGCCACTTACGATTGAAATAGAGGCATGCGATGAAAGGGTCGGAACCGAAACTGAAAATGTGTACATTGAAAAATTTTCCATTGTTCACATGTAGCTGGGAAGATGCAGTAGATTGGAAAAGCGGGATGGAATGAATGCATAGGAGTGACTGTACCAGGGCCTTTCTGCAGTTAAATGACGACCTATTTCTTTCGAACAACACCACCACCGCAACGGGATGCAAAAGTCATGTGAACTATCAAGTGCTGTGTGAGTGTGGCGTGTCTTGGTGGAATGATCCTTGGACGATGAGAAGAGCAGATCAATATTTTTGTCTCACGGTTGTATTCAAAATGCCGTTGAGCCTGGTCGTGATACTTATTGCGAGCTCCTGGGTTTTATGCCTCCGCGCTTATTGGAGAGGCATCGGAAGGCGATTGTGTAGCTTCTATCTTGAGATGTTCACAATCCGTTTCACGTTTTTATATCACCCAGCTATCTTGAACAGAGTAAAATTCCCTTGTACGTGCTCTAGTTTTCATGCCCCGTCTTAAAAAACCGGCATTGTATACTGGAACGGTTACATGCCATGGAGAGAGGAGAGAGACGCGCCATACGGGTGCCAGTGTATCAAAAAGAAAAGTCTTTCTCATTCAAGTTTCCCTCAATTCTCGCTTCGAGCATTGGGACTTGGTCGAGCCACGTAGTATTGGGTTGGGACTCTGCTTTGAGGATATTATTATACTTTGCATAACTATGTATATATGTGTGTAGATTGGGAAATTACGTTCGTTTACGTAACAGACTGCGAAACTTGAATGGGAACAGGACCTTCTACAAGGGCCGAAACTCTCGTTGTCGAAATGAGAAAATTTGTAGCAGTCCACTTAAAGGCTGTGAGGCCACATATTGTTCTCTTAACTTATGGTTTATGGTAATGAATTTGCCCCATTGGAAGGCAATCTATTCTATACGGATGGTTGAGAGAAATCGTCTCAATTCTCTCCGTCTTATCATCGGTATAGACTTTTTAGTTTTACTGCCATCGTGGTGATCATAGCTTCCTGTGCTTATTAAGCTTGTATCATTTAAATCCGAATCCTTTTAACAATGCCTTTTGATTTATAGCCATGGAATTCTGATCCTCTTTATCTGCTCGTAACACTATATCATCATACCCTCTTCCGCCTTTTTTCCGCCTTCTCTCACGTCCGAACCGGGTTTCGGCCCCGGGCATTCTCCCACAGCATTCATTGAAGCTGCAGTTTTTTTTCCAGCCGCCTGCATAATTACACGCTGGCTGGTTCTTTATGTAGGACGTCGTGAGGTTTGTATGTTTTTGCAGTACGCCGGGTCATAAAGTATCTATTACGTCTGACACAAGTTTCTTCCGACAGTCGCTGCAACCAACTTTCTCCGCAAGTACTAGCTCCGCGGGAAAGGTTGCTGCGACCAAGTTTTCAGTCCAATTAGATTACATTCAAAGCCTTCTGCTGATAGCAGTAAGACAACGGATTCTTGTCTTTGGCCAGGAGGAAGGATTATGCAAAAGGGTTTTGACAAATTGCTCTCAAAGCTAGTCTAAAAGACGAAAGGTTGTTGTAAGAATATTAACGGCTTGTAAACATTAGCTGTTACTACGGAATTTATAGCACGATTCAACTTTTATACGACTTGACTCGTGCGAAAGATTGGCGGAATTGCTTTTTTACGATCTCATCTTCCAGTGGTAAAACAAATACGCCCTTGGTGTAGCTAATCTCGAGCTCGACAGAATATCAAAGAGAGGGAGAGAGAGAGCAAGAAGTACGGAGAAGGAAGGAATGAGACTGTTTTTTTTGTGACATCTCTCAGTAAATCAAATACTGGAGATTAATTCGCGAAGGGAAACAGCTCGTAGTAAAGGGAGGAATTTGCGGCCAGCCGTTCGACACGGTAGCGTTTGATTATCGTTCCTGTTGCAAAGGTAATAGGAAGGAGCGGAGACAAGCGAACCGTTCGGAAGGAGATGTAGAATAAACCCCAACCGGAACCCTGTGCTCAAGAATGAGTGCGGGAGCCGGGAAAGAGTTAATGGGCATTGGAATTGATTAATGTGAACATTGATCACGGAGTTTGACCAAAGGAGCTCGTGCATTCCTGAGTCAGGTGTGAGATGCTGTTTCCGGGGCTGGGCAAAGTCAAGGTAGGGTTTGGTGAGTTGGGAAACTTGGGCGACTTTTATAACTAGCGCAACGCATGACTTTGGCGAGGTCAAACGGTGAAACAATCATTTGCAATCCTTGCTGACTCTTTACTACTGCGGAATAGATTTCCTCCGGGTCTTTGATATGATTGTTGTTTTTTCTTTAGCAAGGCAGGGCATGTATGCTTCACTACGTGAACGGAATCCAGTCCAGCCTGTAGCGAGAATATTCCATTTCCGCAAGTATTAGCGAATCCGCAGGAATGATACTCTTCTCCCCCAGCCCGGCACGAAATTCAGATGTAGGCCACATTTATTTTCTTGAACGTTTCCTCCACAGCTTCCCCGCCTCACTATCCTGCCTTGAAGGACGATTACGGGTTCATAACCAATGCGACCAAGTGCCACGTCTGCCGTTCATGCATGTATGCATTGCCAAGCCAGGGAAAATTTCCGACGGGGTACAATATCCTTTTAATGTACTCCATTTGCGGCAACCCCGATACAGAGGCCGCCGCCAGGCTCCTGCCAATCCTCCAGACCCTCTGCCAAATACTGCATTGCAAAACAAAGACGATGTGCCGTCCTCATTGCCGGCCACGTAACGCGTACCTCCGTCTTACTCTGGGCAAGAACACGGATACGCTGTGCTTACCCTTGTCTTTTTTTATTGTCAAACAACTACTTACCATGCCGCCGTTGGCAGCGCCTGAATCCACCGTATACAACCTTTCATTTGCGTACTACGTGTCGCCCCCCAGACTGACCTTTGCCTATGTGTTTTAAACGTGGGACTTCCACCTCACTTCTTCTCAATGCATCAACTCAAGTGGAGAATGTCTTCCTTTCTCCAGCTTGAACCTTCTCCTGTATCTCAAACGGCGGGGGAGTTTAAAAGCTGCCAAGAGGCATGCCTTTATCAAGTTTGCCGTGAAACGAATGCGCAGCATCTGCCCGGAACCCTAGGAAGAATCCAGTTTTCGGGTGCAAAACGTTTCAACTCCCGCATAATGCTACCTGGGTAATGGAAACAATAAAGGGAAACTAAAACGAGATGGATTGAAAATTCTAAAGAGTTGTGAACAAAAATCGACTGCCTGTGTAGTAAACTGGCCTGGTTAATCAAAAAGAGTTGGTGTGGTTTATGGTTGAGTAGAAAATGTTGCTGCTAGGACTGAAGGTGGGTGCTGAGGTTATCCTTTGATGATCCTTTGTTATTGTTTTGACTCTCTGTAGTATTATTTGCACGACAGCAGTTCAAAGAAAGCATGGAATATTTGCACACATCCTCTCAAAGGGATTTCGGCCAGGAAGGTAGGTGGGAGGCAGGCTGAAGGACTGGCACTGTGGTGGAAATGTCCTTGCTTTTTTGCCTGGTAAATCAAATGTTCTTTGACCTGTTCTAGATTCCAAATCGCACACAGGAGCCAGAAAGGAACTCGCATATCGGTGTATCAGACCCAGGGGTTTGTAGACTATTGCCAGGGAATTCTCTCATGCTTCTCGTACAATATCTCGAGCAGAAATACTGCCCCGGGCGAACCTGTTTTTGCTATCTTCCCAAAGTCCTTTCGCCCTCCACCTGACCCGAGGTTCTGGAGCAGAGGCTTATGCATTGGTGGTGGCCGGGCAGAAAGGAGTGGAACGCAGCCAGAATCTACTTCATTGAGCACATTATTCAGTAGGTATGTGTAGCCTTGTTCGAGGGACTTACTTAGCATAACTGAGTTAATGAAAAATTTTGCACTTGAAATGAAAGGAAATAATTCATCCAGCACGTTACTCGCCTGCCTACATGCAGGGAATTTGTTACGGCCAAAGGCTTACTCGAGACATTTCCAATGACTTGTCTGATTACAAGAGACTAGGTGGAAAAATGAGGTTGTACTACTTGCGTCCTCGCAGTGAATAGACTCTCAGGCCCTATCTCACTTGCTCAGCTCCGAGAGTGCAAGGCCAGGCTGAGAGGAGGTGCAAGGGAAAGAGTGAGAAAATACTCAGGGATGGAGTTAATAAGGGAGAAAATACTGGCTGGACGTGGAAAAATATTGCAAGCGGGGAAAGGAAATGGTAACGGGCTAAGATCAACATGTTGCAGGACTGCTTGTGACGTTTGTGGTGCAAGAAAAAGCTGTATGTCTGGTCCCAATATGATTACGGAATTCTCCACTAATTATGTTCCCGGAGACCACTTACTTGGTGGGAAGTGAGAAGGTAGCGAGTGGCATGTGAGTATCTGATTTCCCGGACTAAGCAGCGAAATAAGTTGGGAGAGCATGTTCTCCGACATGTGGCCATGAGGCAGGACATATATTTGGGCACATTCCTCTCATGTTTTCTCTCATGTTTATCCACGGGTACAAGGCTCTAAATTTGGAAAAAAATCGGACGGGATGAACAGCAAAGTTGTGTAGCCCACGTCCAATGTTTCTTTCTATTTGCGATAAGATTAGTTCATGCGACAACGGGACGGACTAATACCCAACGCACCCGAGGACGGGAAGAAAAGAAGTAAGGATTACAAGGAGTGAAAGGAAGGAGAGCGATCCCGATAACTTTTCGTATTTCCTTCTTTTCATCCTCCTGCAAGCAGGCCCACCGCAGACGATTGCCAAGAGAAAATAGTCGGATACAAAATGTACTTTAGTTAGTAATTGGTTTCTGAAGAGTTTCTCTTGACTCTGTCGTTTATTTTGCCGGCACTGCATCTTTCCCGCAGCACTGCTCCTCTGGTGCATTCCCCCAGCTAAACGTTTCGGCTTGAAGAAAACCCTCGCTCATCTGTTCGCATGGGAATGGAAGAGGATCAAGCAAGCTTCATGAACACCAGCTACGCTTGCATACACATGTGAGGGTGTCGGGGCTGGCTGGCTGGATGTATCGCCTGGTGACAAACAAGGGTTGGGTCCTGTCCAGAAACTATGTCGGGATCGGGCGCAGGCCGTGGGATCAACATAAGTGGGAAATCGAGAGGAATGGATTGTTACTGCGGCTGCTGAGGTTCGGAGCTAAGGCCAAAAAGATTGCGGAAATTAGTGAGACACACTGGACCAGTTTTCTCCGTGGGAGAAAGAACATGTGAGGGGGGGATGGAATCCGGGCGGCATTCTCCCAACTTCTCCCTGACTTCCCCCATTATCCACAAGCTGTGAGAAAGTTTGTGACGGCGCGCTCTTTGCCGACAATCACTCCGACCTGTGTGATGATTAAATTGGTTCCTTCACATGATCTTCCAGCATTAAAAGCACGGAAAGAGGCATTAGAGCAATCTTCCGAGTAGTTGTAAATGGTCCTCTTATTGCCCACATACACATTCAAAGCATGTGCTTCAGTAGATAAAATAGCTGCTCATTTTCCCTCCCATGGCTCACGTCACTTTACCTGTCACACTCGGCATGGCAAAGAGCCGCCTTTCCTCACCGACAAGTGCATAAGATTTTGCACTCGGATATAGCGTATGGCGTTAAGCCACCGGCATGCACTTGATGCCCTGTACGTGATTTGAAGCCGCGTGTATATTTATTCGAATTCAACTGCCCACGTGACAAATTACCTTAAAGAACTTGTCATGATGCTGATTAAAGCATGGTGTAGCAAGCACAAGAGAACTTTCACCCCAGCCAAAGTTCTTCGTCATGGTTCCTAAGCACATTTTTCTCTTCCACTCTCAGTCCTCATAGGCAGCGCACTTGCTCATGGATGTGATTCTGGTCCGAGTTCTCCAAACTCCTATAGTTTCGATAAGGCTGATTGCATTTGGAGAATGGGCGATTTATCTCAACGCCTCTCCCCCACTATAGGTTCAAGGTTTTGAAGCTGTGAGACTGTGAGCTGAGGTAGGTTTTGCTCCGAGACTGCGACAATATCTGTCACAAAATGTTTGTACGATGGGCATCACGCACTGTGCTCCAGCAATATATCATGTGAAATACTCCTAATAAGTGAGCAAATCATCCACTCCGGTAATAATGGCGGGGTTACTCTTGCGGCCCTTACTCAGCACGAAATTAATTTGCTCAGTGCCGTCTATAATGGATGCTAAATTCCCGCGGTTACAAATGCAAAAGGGAGCTTTTATTCCTCCAAGTATGCGTCCCGTTATGGCTTTCAGGCAACATGTATGGTTTGTTGATGAGGCATATTTCATCATGTTTTGATGCCCATTCACTTCCCGAGTCCAAATTACTAGAAAACTATACAGTTCTGTGAAACTAGGAGTGGATTCCTAGGATTGAGAACGGCACTGGTCGTGGGAATGCATGCGTTGATGAAATTCGTGTGGAGCTTTTGCAATCAGAAACAGTAGGTTTTTACTTTTCATCCTCCGCTGCACGATACAATCATAAGTAAGAAATAACTTTGGCAATGGAGTGGAAAAGCGGGGATGGAATTGGTCCAAGAATCCCTTGATTCATTTTTGCAAGAGCTATAACTGATAGTGGAGCTGGTGGAGGCGGGAGAATTGAGTCGGATGAGCGCAGTATTTGTTTTCTGACAGCTTCGCCGTTTCGCCTTTGATGAGTCTGTCTCTAGGAGGCTGTAGAGGGGAAATATTCCGATCACGCGGTGAGGAGCAATTACAGGCTGGATATAAGGCTGGTGAGATTATGAGAAGGATACTGTGGATTTGACCTGGTGGAAAAATATTGCTCATTTTTATGGGCATAATACAGGGTGGGAAAAATGAGGCAGTTAATGTGCCAGGAGGACGGAACTGTGCCAGGCTGGATTGCCGAGGTGGGCAGGAGGAACGATAATCTTTTGCTTTTATACCTTTTTCATCTTCCTCAACGGAACCACTAACATTTCCACAGTAAAAATCTGACAAGACGAATAAAAAAACTCTCACGCAACTCAGGAGCCAGAGGCCTGTTTCAGCTCAAGGCATTATGATCATGCAACCTTCTTCCGCTCACTACATCCTTTGGATTCCCTTTATCCTCCGCCCCTTGTTCATCCTTGGAGGCTTCAGAAATTTATTCCTCCAGCCGTATATCTGTCACACTCTTCCCTTCCCAATCTTCCTTCTCCAAGAGTCACCAAGTGTGCAGGACAGAAAGCAAAAGCCTGGCTCTGGAGCTATGCACGTTTTGACTATGACGAACGTTGCACAGACGATTTACAAGTACTTTCTCCACCACACCGCACACGCACTTTCCCCACCTACTCTGAGTGTGAGATTGTAAAAGTTTTTAAATTCATTCGAATCAAAATGTGATTCACGCCATCCGGCCTTTTCTAATCTTATTTTGAAGGGTGCAACACTCTTCAAGGAGCCATTTTCCTAACAGCTCTTTCATTGACCACGCATCAGTCTACAGCAAAATGGGTTTGTCACAACTCTACGCGACTTTCACCCACAGAAGCTCAACTCATCCACAGAATACACAAGTAGGGTATTTCTGATGCACATCTGCTTTGAGCAGAAGGTGCAAAATCATGTATGTCCCATTTTAGAAATTTCAAGAGAGAGAGAGAGAGAGAGAGAGAGAGTCAAGAATGAATTCCTTATGACGTATTTACCTACGGACCGGAAAAGTTTTCTTGCGGGTGAAAGCAATAGCTTTCACCCGCTTACCAACTGTTTTAGAGCGAAAAAAATAAGGTTCGAGTGTGCACTCCGGAGCAGAATTGTGTGAGAAATGAAACATTGTATCCCAATAGATTAACGTCGCTCAGACCCGTTAACTTGATTAAGTTTGGTGCAATTTCCTCCAGGAAATTTGCACACGTAATCCCCTCAGACTTACTGTACTGGAGCATTATGGCGTGGAGACAATCCCCGTAAACGGCACTCGTTACCTTGTTTGTGCTCCTGAAAATGCTCGGTTAGAAAGATGAGAGTGCAAGTGTTGGAACAGAGCCATTGTTATACTTTGGCAAAGAGGAGGGGAATTCTCACCTGAATAGGCTCGTAAAGAAGCTCAAGTGAAAGCCCCTGTGCATTTTCAGTAACTACCTCCGTTTACACATCCCCATTGACTCTTGAGCGAAAGTCACTGAATTCCAACTAAAGCTCTGTATATGTGGTTGCAAAATCTACCAGGCTTTCCGCAACCTCCTAGTAATTTTCTTTTGTATTTTAATCAGGCGGCCTACTTTCAAGATTAATGGCTAGTTCAGAATTAAATTTACTGCACGGCTTCCTAACCACCTGAAATCTTTCTCGCTCCTCACCCACCACTGAAGCGAAGCCAACTTCCTGATAAGTTGTTGTGGGATACGCAATTTCCAAAAGTTTCACAACGTCTGTGGAAAACTTGCGGTTTTGATAAGAAAGTACGATCAAACTGTGAAACATGTTATGTCTCGCTTCGGCATTGTTTCGACGAAAGAGAACCGTTCGACATTATCGCAGGGGAGAAAAGATTCGCTTCAACGGCCGACTTTAATTGATACATGGGGAATGGACCAAGGATTTGCTCACTGTTCGCACCGAGGAACTAGTGGCAGGTTTAAATAAATTCCAGTAATCTAATTTGAAGGAGGAACAAGAAACATCTCACTGATACCCGCTCCGTTTAAAATGGGAGGTTGTGCCTCAAACAGCTTCTCTGCCCTAGGGCTCTAGGGTAATGTTTTTTGAGTGGCGAAGGAATTAGTCTGAAAGGAGGAATTATATATGTCTTCGTCCTACATGATCTCAGCTCCAAATCCTCCACTTGTAGTTGTAATGTAGCATCTCACTTTAGAGGATTCAGAATTTAGAGAGCGTCTCATCCACAAAATGGCTCGCATTTCTGTAAGAGTTGCTCCACAAACATGACTTGGAGTCGAGCGTACAAGATGCTTGATGAGTGTAAAACTTCTCAAGAAGAATTCAACTACATGCTATAGTCCGGTGGTCCGGTCAGTGGTTCATCCCGTTACTATGGCAACATGTGGTGCTTTTATTTTTCTCTAAGGTATATAAGATCAAAATTACTTTGTGTGAAAGACATCTTCTACCATCTGCAGTGGACTACACCCAGTGGACGGAATGAATAAGGCAATCAAAGTAGCCCATACTTGAGTGTCCCCTGCCCTTCCGTTTCTACAAAGGATAGTTAGTCCCAGGCTAATCTTGTGACAGAGCCGGAGCTGCTTTCACCGTCTTGTGAAAAGATTGAAAAGTCCGATAGATTTCCCGAGATAGGGCATGTTGGCCGTCAGATTTGAAGCGTGGTGAAAGCGGG
>VRMD01001332.1:0-17511 GCA_009872375.1 Sminthurides bifidus
AGTAGAAAGATCTACTGAACACTTCTTGGTAGCTCTTGCACACGACATTTTTTTAGCTTTTACACGCACTACGATTTAGATTCAGCAAAACTCTGACGAAAGCTCAGACACCTAATCATAATGGCATGATTTAAAATGATGCACTAGGGTTACATTAGAAAGTAGCCTGAAGCCTAAAGAATAATCATAAGATCATGATGTACCGAAGACAGGAACTCATCACAAGCTTAACAGTGCATAAGATAGCAGTAGATCAAACTCTTTGTGTCCTGGAGATTTCGCGACCCATCTTAATGGTCGACCTAACGAACCACTTTGAGAGCTTCACAGTAACAGAATAATGTTTTTTTTGTTCAAACAACATTTCCCAGTTTCGAGCTGACATAATGTCACTTCCACTGCAGGTATGCAGGAGCGGAAACCGATACTAGTATTCGTAAAGATAGGAAAGGCATGGTAACCACGACAACTGAAATGCTATAGATCTAGCAAAACATTCCGTCACTCAAAAACCCAATGAGCTATTCCCATCATCCCATCACGCTGAGTACGGAGGAAAGCCAAAGAGAACCTCGTCAAAGCTGAATTTCAAGAAAAGTTGCGACCACATATGAACTAGACCAAAATCACTCATAAATGTGTTTATTGTGAAACTTCTTCATAAGCGTGTTACATGGTTACATGTTTACTGTATTACACTACAAACTAAATACTGAACTAGGTAAAAAAATCAACCTACTGTCAATCTCGGTTGAAGCCCGCCGCTAAGCGTACGCCAGGGTTAAATACTTGAAAAGTACAGCCATATCAACTACAAATATTCAGCCAATTCGGGTAATTGGAAATTCGTGGTCAAAGTAACTAGTGAGTAACGATTCATTATGTAGATGACGAAATGCTGTGCACATACAGACTGCACAAATGAGCAGAAAACACCAGCAACCGAAAACATGTCAAGAGCTCTCCAGGTATTAACGGACTTCTCGTAAAGTCCTTGTCTTGATAATTGCTTTGCAGAGAAAAACTGCAGAGTTCTTCCGCCTCACAGCACAGAGAGAATGCTAGATCCCACACTCTCTACTGAATTAGCGGTGCTGGCCGTTCTATCTCTTGCAAATTTTCGAACATGTTCCATAAACTTCGGGATCTGGGGCGCAACAAACATTTCGCGGTTTCTTTGCAAGCATCGCTGCAGGGTTAGGCCGTTTCCGTTTCAGACTTTCCAACTTCTTCATTCTTTGAAATTCTGCAAACTGTAGCAAATTCAAATGAGTGAGCGTCCTAAACATACCGAGTACACACCACATTGACGATATCTCTAGAAGCTAATCTTCTTCAGACTGTATTACCGTCTTATTTGCATAGCAGACATGAAGCTCCTCGCTTTCAACCATTCCATACAAGCTCTCATCCAGACATGCTTCACCCATGAAGTACTCATCATATTTGAAGACCGCTTTACCCTCATTAATTGCATCATATGCTCGTTTGGCCGCACAGAGTTTGGCATGTCTGATATTATAACTGGCCTCTGGAAAAAAAGGTCGCGGTAACCGTGATTTGTGCTCAATTCGCAGCAACTATGTTAAACTGACTACAGTTGTCATATAAGTTTGAACATTACCTATGAAATTAGTTCCATTAACATGGATAGTAAATTCGTACTTGTCTTTTCCATTAACTGTGGTCAGCCCTTCCGAATACACTGGCTTTCCAATTTTCAATCGATGACAGCAATCTTCCAACGCTCGCATGACGTAAGGGTGAATCAGATCACCTTTCGGTATGGCACAATGAGGGACATTGGCTCTCAAGGTCGACTCACTCAAGTTGTGCATAAAATTCAATGCAGCAGCTTCCTTCGCTAGGGCCTTGCGCGGTGCTTCTGCAACTCCTATGCATTTAGAACATGAAGAACGTTATTAACTTAACTATTTTAACTAAAACTGACCTATTATCCTTATCATAACTTTTAAAATTACAAAAACAACCAGCCCTGCCCTAAATCTTACCCTGAACATGTTCATGCTCCCTTCCAGAGTAATAGCAAGCACGCCATCTTCGGCTAACATAATCAGTGCTTTTCTCATCCTTCATTTCACTTACATCCAGGACAACCAGAAATCCTTCATTAGCTAAAAGACGCAACGCCCCAGTTGGTGCATACCGCACGTTTTGTACCATTCTTGGCCCTCTCGCGAAACTACGAAGACTCGCAGAGCTAGAACCAACGCTTGACGCGCTTTTAGGACGCCTCACTGCCAAAGGTCGTCGAAACACGTTCTCGTCTTGTTCCTGCGGTACAGATGTCTTCTCAGCCAATTCATTTTCTTGGCCGTCAGAACCTTCTTTAGCATTGTTACGACCCTGCTCAGCTCGAACGTAGGATTCCGGAGGCTTTGGAATTTTTCTAATGCTTATAATTTCATCCAACGACAATTCAGATTCATCTCGCTCACTTTTCACAACTGCTGAAGGGACCACCGCTTCTGCACCAGACCTGACGCCGCTTCTACTTCTCGTACTACCACGTTTAGGAGGGCTTATCGGAACCTTACGCGGACTCGGTAATAAGCCCTCACTAGCCTTGATTCGGCGAATACTGGGATGAAGAGGCGGCCCAGAATCCACCGACGACTGGGAACAAAGCACCATAATTGAAATCCATTCTTCAAGTAACACGACCCATTGCAGCAGAACAACACTCTTTTGAACGAGTAAATGGTAAATGCCTAAATATTGTTAGTTATTCTCGACCAAGTCGAACCTCCTAACTCAGCTTTATGCTTACCTGCAAATCTTTGTCGTCATCAGACACCTCAATTTCCAGTTCATAGTCTTCACCGTCTAATCCATTATCCTGGCCTTTTCGTCCCATCGCGTCCTAAATTTTATAAAACAGATTATCCCTAACATTAGCTTGAATTTCACAAGCCATCTCAATCTTGACTATTTCGCTAGCGAAATCACTAGAAAAGTATCCGTTTCGCAAAATACAACTTACCAGTTTTTGCCAATGCAATGCAATGGTTCAGAACCAAATGTTCAGGGATAATTCCGCACTCACTCACTGTTAGTTGACTGTATGTAACTAATCCAATATTACCTCTTTCAAAATCTTTAGCAACCACATCTACAATTTTCACATACGAACCAATTTTTCACCATTACAGCTTAATTCATTACCGATTATTATCATTAACTTCGGTTTTCAGTTTCCACTTACCACACTAACGCGAACATGAGTCACTTTATCTAGCACTGCAACTAATCCAAGTTTTCTTCACTGTCCTTCAAGACTGACTGAAAGCCGGAGTCTCCTGATAGGCTGGAATGGGGTCTGTAATGCTGCAACAGATCAAGATCAAGTCCAGTACCAACATGGCTGAAAGTTTCAGCCAGAAACTTGTAAGTAGCAGTGCATTTGCATTGTGCGAGCACATTTTTTCACTCTTGAGATTAGAGATACTGTGAATGCATATGCAAGTGTGTGTACGTGTACGAAGCTACTGCAGTACTACAACTTTTAACACGGCACTTTACTAAATGCAAAACTCCACCCACCCGAAGTTATTCTGAGCAAATAAATTCCTAGGAGGTCTAATGAACATCCAAATTCCTACATAATTTTCGTCTCATGAGGCAATGAGCACAATCAATAGAAAGATTAAACGGTCACGAACTGAGAGTATCCTCGGACGATTATAGCTTTCATTTGCATAGTTAATACAAAGGGTACTGTACTACCCTAGTAGTGAGTGAGCAATCGTTTCGTTATTTTTGTGATGTCTTCTAACAAGGACTTAATTACTCGCGGAAGAAAAACTTGAGCTTATAACTGTAGAGCAGGATCCGTTTAAGAACAGATTAAATTTTATTCACTCTTAAGTCAGTAATCGTAGTACGAAATTCCATTACAACATTTGTGAGGATTTCATGACTCATGACACTTTTGCAACTACGATTTTTCAAGGCTGCTAAATACAGTTTCAGTGAGTGTGGATCTATGAGAAGATTGCTGAGCTGAACATTACGGTTTTCTCTCTCGTCCCTTGTATGCATCCATTTTGATCCATTGCCGACGAAGCCTCTTACCTGTACACAAAGTAGCACGTCTGGAGCTGGGTAAAGGTAACTAATGCTTCAAAGGGACAAGAAATTCTACAATCTTACGGGCAGCGATGTGTGCCAATCGAATGGCATCTGTATGCCTGAGGAACTGCAGCGCTAAGGACTGACGGTATGCTTCAATAACTTCTTTTGACACTGATACCCTACTTCCTCTGAGGCTTCCTCTACTGCCATTTCCGCCCACTGATGTCGTTTTTCTGTGCCTGTAGTCTCTGTACTGGCTGGCCAATCTGTACCTCCGACCTCCTACTATTAGCGCGGCAATGAAAATGACTTTGATTTTATATATCCTGAAGTTAATGAGTGTTAAGGTGAACGGTGCCGCTTGACCAGCAACAGTGTGGTAGATTTTTCGCATAATAAACGTTCGATCCTTCCGCTCCAAGTACAGAATTTTTGCTAGGAGATGCAATGTGTTTGTATGTGCTGTGTGCCAAGAGTGGAAGAGGAACGCGATTGCTCTGCAAATAATCGATAGTAGTGATCATAAGAAATGAACTATTTAAACATTTGAAGTTAGGAACGTTTAACTAACCGCACTACTCGCACTAATGCCTAATTTTGAATTTACTGACTTGAGTAACTCGAATTTTATATGTACGAGCTAGAGCCGTAATTACTGGTAACTTACATCATCACCAATGAGATAAGAACGCCGAATTGGTGGCTGAAAACTACTCTCCAAATGAAGTTAGTCACGTATTGATCTTTTGCGCTTCCTTGAATGACGAGACCGTAAGGGGCCTTCACTTGATCTGCATAGTAGGCAAATGGTCCGCAACTAATTGACGGCACAACTCTGTAATCACAGGAATCCAGTGAATTTTACTTCAACTAGTAGACTGCAATTATTGCTGTTGCTTGTGTAGGGTTACGAAGCGAAGTCTAACAAGTTCATAAGATAGACTGTGTGGTTATGACTTACGTAAACTGATATTCCAGGCTTGTAAAAGCAGTCATTATGAAAAATGCGAAATACAGGGCTAAGAAGAACTCCTCCATTTCTTTCTCGAAGCGCTCGTTCGCACCGAAATCCGTCAAGCGAAAAAGTGCCTGCACAACATGAGTGTACAGACAAAAGTAACAAGATTACAAGAAAATGCTGTTCAATTGCAGCGTGTAAAGCATTTGAACAATTTAAAGCATGGCTCAGCTGGAATTTTACCAATTGTAGGCACAACTTCAAGATTATGATAATCACATGGAGCAGCATCAAACACGGAGCGAATGGCGCTACGAAGCAAACGAGGGAGTTTGTGTAAACCAACGATATGAGAACAGGGGCCATTTCAGGCTCACTTGGCAAATATTCGGTGTACATTTTGCTGCAATTGCAGAGTGAAACACGAGTATTAGATTTTGGAGCAAGTTGCAAAGCACACTACCCTTTTCACAAATGTGGGATATGGAGCTCAACATAAGCAATTATAGACTCTAAGAATCTAATTTTTGAAAACTTACTCAAGGGCATAAACTCGCAAATGTGTAAGACACAAGAAAATGCAATACCAGGCGAAGTCCTGGAGCATAAAATGTTGGATGAGCTCGGCCAGTCGATCTTCCAGACAAATTTCCCCTCCAATGCTAGCCTAAACATTATATCAGTCTATCAGTAATTGATTTGCGGATAATTGATGAAACTTACTCAGTAGCTATTACTTTATTCCCTTGTCCTTCGATTGCAAGCTCATTTATCGATACATAGTTCCTTCACTTACTGCCAAATCAAGGGACCAAATCGGGTAAATGATGAAGGATATACTTGCGAAAAGAATTAATCTGTAATACAAAAACTAGATTTAACACTCATCAGAAAGACATGCTGAAATTTGAAATCCAATCGCTCTTAATGCGACTTTCAAGTTTATAAGAGCCAACGCTAAACAACTTACCGAACTATGAAATACAGATTACGATTTCGCCTGGAATTATACAGCTCGTGATTAGACATGTTAATGATGATGGGTAAAACAACAAAGCAAAAGAAGTTGAGCCACAAAGCTTCTGTCGCCATGAATAAGTACTCTCTACTCTGGCCTCGACCTCGAGAATCCTTAAATGTTAGAAACTGAGTTTAAAATATGAAATAATTGCATCAAATAATGAAAATCGTCTGCAAATGTGTTGTATATTCTTACAAAAGTCACCCTTTCCGTGTATCTTTGCAGGGTGAAAGAAGCGGCGACCGCGAATGCTATTGCAGCAGTCACGGCAATTATATTTAATATGACATAGTGAATATACATTGCCTGTCGACAATGTTTCGCCAAAAAAGTTAGTAAGCGACCACGTTGAGTACCAGCATCGTCATTCAAGAACAGAACATGGCTGTTGATAAACTGCGAATTAACAGGCGCATAAATTCATTAGTCGTGATGTTATGGCTGTTAAAACGAACTACAGGAGCAATCCGAGAAACTTACAGCTTGCCAACTTCATGTTCGTACCCTTAATTTTCTTCTGTTTCGATTTTCTAATACGTTAGCGGCATGTTCATGGCGAATAGAAAAATCCCAGCCGCAGAATATGATTTTGAAGTAGAATGCCTGATCATCGTGATCAGTGACTCTAATGATGGTTTTCCTTGTCCTAATGAGCCGAAGCTTGAGAATGCAAAAGACAATCAGAATAACGATGAAAGAAACTCACAGCAAAGAGTCACTAACGTTGAAACGGCAATCGTATCGTGCCTTTCTTACCAAAAAGATGAATCGAATTACAATAACCAGCATCCAATACAGAAACAGTCGAATTGCGGGACTTAGCCAGTTTTGAAGCAGACCACCCTTCAGAGATTTCGAGCTTAAGAAGTTTCCGTATGAGAGACATGGGGTACTTGCCTTGAGACCAAGGGTGAAGTAATTTCATATTATGCTAAAGCAGCCTCTCCAGGAGGGGCACAAAAATCAAAAATCTTTTTCACAATAATTAGTAGAAATTTTGCAGGTCACTTACAAACTCAAATAGAGGCTGCACTACAAAATTCGCCATTTGGCTCGAGTTCGACGCAATAATAGGTCTAACAGAGCAGCCGAGATCGGGAAGGACCACGAGCACGATTCTGCAACACAAGAAGCTCAATTCTTCTTCCTTCTAAGGTGTACGTATATATGTAGTTTACAGCAGCTGATCATATGAACAATTTAGCAATTGAGACGTTATGTTAGCCTCCGACTAGAATATTACCCGAAAAACGCCGTGATTGCCGTCACAATTATCAATCGTCGGTAGCTCATCAACGCAGCTAGAGTATCTCTGCCAAGATTTCCCTGGACTCCTCCCACGATCCACAGCCAAATATGTTCAGCTTCAAAAGTATAAACTCGAGCCTTTACCTGGTACGCAGAGAAATAGAACGACAAATAGGTGTTAAGTACAACACGCTTTGAGAATAGAGTGGAAAATTGAGATCAAAATCCATGCAATTGCTATACATCAGACTTTTCCTGCAAATAGGGTAGCATTGTAGGCAGAGGTTTCAAACTCATTTTCGCGAGGATTTGAGCTTCCTTGTTAAGATAAACATACATGAGCTTTTTAGTAGCCATTGGGACAGGCATCCGCTTGATGTATGTCCTACAACATTTGTTACAATTTGCACATTACTGAAAGCATTGCAGACACTGCGAAAATCCAGCTGATTAGACGCAATCGGGGATATTACTCACAAAAGCTTGGAGTAATTAAATGCTTTACGGTATGACTTCAACGGAATTGAAAGAAACTCCTTCTCGTGCTCTGCAGCCAAGTTGACTTCGGACTTCGAGTCACCTACCTCAGCAAGGAGGGCCCACTTCTGCAAACATTTTGCAAACGTTTGTGGCAGATGATTCACTCTAACACAAGTAATGCATTTATAGATTGTTTCGCAAATCTCACCGCAAATGGATGCTCGTAGGCAATCTTCATCAATCTATAGTTTTTCCCACGTAAGGTTACGTATTGTTTGACATTATCTTTAGTATTTGAAGTCAGCTTCGCATCTGCACCATAGATGGTTTGAGTTGCATGTAAACTCCTTATGAATTATGCCATGTATATCTAATGCAAGATTAGAACTGCTTCATCACTGAAGCAAGCCCTATCTATCTTTCCTTCTTACTGCTTGGTTTCGTTACAGCAGCGTTAGCCAACTCCAGCCATTTTGAAAAGCTAACAGTTGAAGAGCTGCTATGAGTCGGAAGTTGTTCGCCTTCGACTTCTACGGCACTCGAATACAGACCAAAGCTCTGAAGTTGAGCTTGGCTTTGGCTATCTCCCTCGTTTTCCGCCTCTGCTTTCGCCACCGCTTCTATCACATTATTCCAATGCTTGTTGATATGCTTTAATCTTCGTTCGATGACGCGATTGTTTTCCCTACTTTCCTCTTCGTTGTCGGACGAATTAGACGAAGTTTCAGAGCCCTGAGGCCCTCTCCTGGTCAGGCCCATGGCTTCGTCAAGTGAAAACGCTTTCACATGACTTCTAGTCCTTCAACATTTTTTGTTGGAGGAACGCTCAGGCCTCAAAGAGTACCACTAACTCCAGACTCTATCTTCCTTGTGTACCAACTATAGCACATCAATCACTATTTCCTTACAGTCTTTTGCACATCAGTAAATTGGAATTTGGACGAATCGCGCTTTAACTTTGTTTATAACTTTAAAGCTCCTATATTCTATATAAACAAAAAATATTCTGGCACTGAAAAGGCTTTCATCTCAAGTCTTGGTCACACGCACACTAAACCAAAGTTTTGCATTACTAACGCCAGCATTCTTTATTTCCAATTATTTCATACAAGTCGGCAGTTTAACAAAGAAAAATCTAAACCAAGTTAACGTTGTAATGCAAACGATTTGAGAGAATTACAATGCACCTAGCGGAAAGTGTAACCCTTTGCGATGCGTGTGGATAACTCCCCTGTGATGAGTCGCCTCACCAGGCCCGCGTTTCACGGATTTCAAGATAGGATACACTAACAGAAGGCAATGACCATTATAAGTTGACCCTGGCAGTCTAGCAATGAACTGTCTGCTGCAGGAAGTTGAGCTATCATCGACACAAAGACGCTGGAGATCAAAACTGTATGTACATGTGTGAAAACGTGCGCCGTGACGCATATCTGCATCTTGAAATCCGTGCACTGCACTGCGTGCTCTCCGTGCAAGAGATGTGTAGGAAATGAGCAGTACTGAAAACTCCATGAGAGGAATTCCTAAGGCTCGCAGCTTTAACGCCTCGTATTCGTTATGTGCTGTACGTTCGGCTCGTGCATGATGCACCCATCACGGCCTATGGTCTGACGAAACAGCGAATCATGGAATTAAATAGACAAGGCAAGGGCGAGACGAGGGAACGTGAACTCCGTCAATGACGAGAAGTTACATGCTTATTACATGCGGTTCTTTCCATGGTAATAAACGAGAGTGAGAGTGGAAACTGGAGTCAGGACGATTGGTGTGGACGACGCTAGTGCCAGGACTAGGACTGAATCATTGTAAAATATTCCTTTTTTTGCCGAACACTGCCTGGGATATTGAACCAGTAGAGGGAGTCGGGAAAATTCCTATTGTATTTAAGCATTGTGTGGAGTGCGGACTGATAGTGTGCAACTTTACTTTTGTGCTTCAACAAAGGCTGAGTGGTTGGAAGTTTTCAACGAAAATTTGCCATAGTCAAACTAGGGATTCTGAGGGAAGTTTTCCAATTAATCAATCAATTTCACAGCAAACCGGTGCATTATATATTGGTAAGTCAATCTCGGTTTTCTTCAATGACTTTTGGTAGCATAACGTAACCCTTTGGGCTCTGGATCAGGGGTGTCGGCAAACTCGCAATTAGTGGGTTTATGCGGCAATTTTATTCTGGATTAAGTTTTCTTGTTTGTTCTTACCATTGACGGAGTAACTGGTACACTCGTGAGGAAGATTAAGGAAAATAAACTGTCTGTTAAGTAAATAATCATTAGATGCTTCGTCACTCCCTTCTCGAAGCTCGCACCAAGCTTGATTACTTGTGTTTAAAAATGACATTGTAAGCTTAGCCATCAAGGCTTAGAATCCTGAAATTGTTATATGTTAAAGAACGAATTGAAGATGTTGTTTGATCGAGACCAAGTTTGACCCGTCGCTTATGTAGGCCAACCATTAGAAAACATGTAGTAGCAAACAGTGATGCAGTGATTTTCAACTGGGACTGCGAATGAAGAAAGAGCGAGAATGATGCAAGGATTGCTAAGAATAATGGGCTGTTTTTATAAATAGTCAGATTTTATAGTTGACACTTATCAGTTGCTTTGGGCGCTGTTCTGTTTATTGGTGTACTTTGGGTTGTGTAATGTAAATTGAAATGTATCCTTTGTTCTAGGTGGCAAAACTGCAATTTTGTGATACTGGCGGTGGAGAAGATCTAGTTACGGATACCTACTTCAGTGGCCAATTTGTTCCTAATAGGTGAAGAGTGGAAGATGCCGTCGGCTTCAGCAAAAGTTGAGAAGCAAGTGGACTTCCTGGATTCACTTTAAGCAAGCGGTGATTGTCGTGGAGCATAAGATCCGGAATCTAGAGAAGCGAAAGGTGAGGCATTATATGAAATTGATGGGATTTGCTGGCTGCTGTATTTTTGGTAAAATATTGTATCTGTGAAGTAATTTTAAGTAATGTTAATCATTTTGTCAATTTTCATCATTTAGGGAAAGTTGGATTCCTACAAGCAAGAGCAAGAGCAGGGCAAAGAACTGAATGGTGACCAGCTTGCTGCTGTTGCTAAGTATGGAGAAGTTATCCAACAGCTGGATCTCTCTCGGGATTTAGTCAAGCAAATAAGTCAAATCGGGGACGAATATACTCGAGCCTACCGCAAGCAGCAGAAGAAAGAATCTGTCGAACGAGCTATCGCTGAAACTGATCGATTCCGGCAACTCTTATTGTTCCAATATGTACTGGAGAAGTTCAGTGTAAGTATTGCTGTTAACTTAGATTTGACTTTAATTTGCAGATTTTATGTGACTTAAATATTAATGTGAATTTGTAACTAACAGAGTAACCAGCGAGCCCGACAAGATTTCCTTAACGGGGTAGAAGGTGCGGTAAAACTAACTCAGGACGACCTTAACTCCTTGGATCAATTCTCTTCGCTTATATTCCCTGATAAGAATAGTTCTGATTACTTCAAGCTTATCGAAAACGCTGGAGAGCATATTCAAGCTTTATTCCGTAAGTTTTTATTGAATTGTAGATGGTTAGTTTAAATGACTGCATACGTTTTTTTCGGAGGAAATGGAGTTTAATATTTGCCCATTTCTGTGCAGAGGGAAAGCCTAAAACCGTTGCCGGTAAAAATTACAAGGAACTGCAAGCTCTCTTACTGTCAATTTCATCCTGCGAGTATTTTGATCCACAAGCGGGCAGAGCACACGGTTGAAGATTCTGCTCCAACGGAAGATTTGCCTGCACCTGTTACCACTTCGCCCACCGTTCCACAAGTTCCAGTCATTGAACCAGTACCAGCTCAAATCGTGCATTCTCAGCAGGTGAGATGTCGCAGGGCTTTACTTAACGCCTATAAGTAGTCTGTAGGACAGCGTTCCGTTAATAATGATTGGCGTATTTGAAACAGGAATCAGCGTACAACTTTATGCAAGAGTCTCAAATAGATATTACGTCCCCACACATGGACCCTGCTGTAGTGGCAATATCAGCTTACCCACCGCCACCTCTACAAGCGCAGCAAGAGGGGGTGGCTAATCAAAATGTTTTCAATGCTTCGGTTGAGAACATCAACAATCGGTTAAATGACATGAGTTTCAACCGACAAAATACCAAAAGCGAGGAAGAGGGTGAATGGGGTGATGAATCTATTCCTAACCAGTCACTTCAATAATAGTAATGTGCCGAATCTACACGAAACGAACGGAAGAGGTACTAATTGTTTTTTTTTTGTAAAACAATGAATTTCAATAGTTCTATGACTGGTCATAATGGCTTTCATTTATTCGCTTTTGCCTTTGTTAAGGGGATGGTAATACGTTTGACCGTACTGTTCGAGGCAATTTCCAACGAGGAAGGGGCTCACGGCGAGGTATGTCAAACGGGTACAGGGGATCTTCTAGAGGCGGTCGATGGGCATTACCAAAACGGACGAGGCGGCGGTGGCTATCGTAACGATTACCGGAATGAAAAATCAGATGGAGACGGAGCGGGTAGGATAATAATTAAAATCGCTCACTAACTGCTTCTTAGTATCAGATTTGGCATGTTGTTTGTTTTGTTTCTGATTCGCCTGTCCTTTCAAAATTTCAGATGCTAATGTCTTCGACGGAAATTCCCGAACACGGCCCAAACGTCGTGGTGGCTACAATAATTATTCCAAGAATGTATCTCAGAACGCGAATCACAATGTTGCCTACAGTTCAGATAGTAACTCGTATGGAGCTACACCCACCGGTACACAAGAAGGCCAATCTCGACCGGGCCGAGCAGTTCCATCTCAGCAAGGCCGTGTGAACTCATTCACTAAGCATTAATAGATAGGTTTTGCATACCATTTTTTTCATACTTTTGTCTGCGTCTAACATCGAATTGAGATAAGTTCTCTATGGAGTGAGTAACAAGCAATCGGCATTTAGATAACCTTGATTTTCAGTTACACAGATTTTAATAAAATCATGATCGGAAAGGAATGTCGAAGCGAATGCGTTATGCGTCACTTTTATTTATCCTATTTCTCATGTGGTAGTAATTTGGCAAGTGAGTCGGCAAACGTCGCTAAAAACAAAAAAAAATAGGATCTTTTGGATCACCAAATAAGTACATTTTAATCCATACCTGTAATAAAACCGTACATCTCGTAAAATCATCCCTACCGCACATGTCCAACATCACTGAATACGCCACCTGACAATTCACACTAATCGACGTCAGTATCTGATAACATCCCATCGTGCAAAAATTCATATCGTTCTATCTAATACTAAAAATTTTCTTCTTACATCAGAAGCTCATTACAATTTTCATCACATTATTACACTCATTGCAATTCTCATTACATCAGTCATTGACACATTAACTGGGCACTAAATCCACAATACGTAACAGAATTTCAGTCTAGTGGACACAAAGTGGCCGAGGCCGAAATCCACGCTCTCATTGACGTCGTTCGAAAGATGGCTTCCAGTTCAACGGCGGCTCAGGTACATATATCGGGAGGTGGCGCATTGGTATCTTCTTGGCTTGGTCGAATCTTTTCAACATTTCTTCATCGTGGCCCAAATAACGGTCCCGTTGGGGATATGCCGTTTGGTTGTAATGGTAAAATAAGCTGGTGGCTTTTCGACCGCGTTTTTTAAAGAACTGGGAACAAAATTAAAAGGTGAAATTATTTCTAATTCATAGTTCATCATTATAAGGCAAAAGCTCTCCACTTACATCCAATTGTGCAATCTTTTTGAAAGCCTTCTTAGGCGAGACATAGTCATGCCGATTAAACTCATCTATGAATTCAAACAAGGCCAATGTCTCCTTTCGGGCGTAATGAGTTCTAGGAGGCTTCGGCTGACCATCCCATTCGCTCTCACTGTCACTGCAAATAAGCAAGTATTGCCAAATGAAAATCATTTAAGCATAGACCGAAGGAAAACACATGCAAGAAAGCAGGCCTTGAACTGAATGGTCGCATTTGAACACGAAGTTGTAAATGAAAAAACTGTTTCTTACCTTCCGGCATCTTGATCCCTGTAAGGCATTGGCATTTCATATACAGATGCAGGCCGATACCTTGATTCTATAGAGCCTGGCGAGGCAGCTAGCGCTGGCTCATTCCGAGTCATCTCACGACGCTTATCAGCCAAGGGTCCTCTGAAAACATCACGCAATTATAGTTATTATTGTCATGAACTAACTCCATGTCTTACATTCTCTTAGTTAGGTGCTAACTCTTATACGGTGATACTGATGTAGTAAAAAGTAGTAGCTCTAAAAATTGATGTCCTATGTACATATAAACTAAACTCATGCCGTCAATACCTTTCTTCGATTATCATTATCTCCGGACTTGCTGCACGACCAGTGCTATTCTGTGGTCGACCACCGATGCCAGCTCCATTGCCGTTGAACTTCCAGTTCATGCTTCCACGCATATTTCCATCAGCATCATGCCGTTCCTCGGTCTCTTCGAGTCCTGGTTCGATTTTGATTTTCGCAGCATCGTTCACGTCAACCATTCTATCCAATTTAGGAGGTCCGTCCTCGCTTTTGTCCGGAATACTTGCCCGATTACAGGCATCCATGGAACCCATTGTAAATTTGACATTCATTTCACCTCCTTGAGCCGGCTTAAGATCCTTCCAGCTCTTTCTTTGAAGCAAGATTTCATTCGCGTTGTAAGAGTATGGAGGAAACGAAGACGCTCCCAATCTGATAAAATAATGATCGAAAGTACAGTGCATTCTGTGCAAAGTTCAGCCAGAGCGTATGCCCGAAAATTTTATGCAAGTTCAGATTGAAATGCCAATAAATATTTGCGTACAAAACTATAACCCTTACCTGTATTCGTCGAGCTGATGGAGTGCACGATCCTTAAAACAGTGGCGGATGAAGTCATTTGAGAAAACATCAGCGGCGTTTCTGGTACTTCTCTCCCCATTTGGCAGAAGCTCAGAGAGCGGCCTATTTTCGTACCCGGGTCTCACCACATATATGCAGTACTTCGAAGTTTCGGATGGGTTAAGCAGCCGACCACCCAAGTCCTGCTCGGAAAGGCATAACAGAAATTACTTACACGAACTTCCGGAATCTCAGTATCACCGTATAAGAGTTAGCACCTAACTAGGCATTAAGGCGAAAAAGCCTACTAGTATACTAGTACAACCACAGCAGCCACAATTGCATGTAATTCCGATTATAGAGTTTAGCGCCTAACTAACCTACTACCTACTCATGATCTGTTTTTATTCACGAAGCGTTTTTTCATATTTCGTCAGCCTAATGCCTAATCAGCTTTAAAGTCTTACCAAAACCATCGATTCCAGTTCCAGATCTCTTCTTCGGGATTGCGCATCATCCAAAGGTGGGACGAACTGAAAATGCGCTGATATCGAGGACTTCGGCAAAAGAAATGGACGCACAAAATCCATCTCCGTGTTTCGATTTGAATTACCGGTCAAACTAACTGTAATCAGGTTATGAAAAAAGACTCGTTTGGCCTTCAAAACCTTCAAATTTAACTGCCTACTTTGTTGGAAAGATTCGAGGAAGTGTCATACTAAACCTTAGCAGATCTCCAATTTGAGTGTCTGAAAGAAAGACAGTACAGAATTTTTGCCCTGATTCTATTCTTGCCGTATTACTTCCACTTACAAGTTAATGCGATTTCACAGCTTAACTCTAGTGGTCTTTACCACTTGCATTCTCAATCACGAATAATTCTTAAGTTGCAGTCATCCTTAGACTGAAACGTAGCACAAACGTTTGTGGGGTCACGTATGAGCATGTGAACAACAACTCTGCGGTATGAACCGAAGCTGGCCAAAACTTTCAGCCCAAACGTTTTAACTCCAGTTTTGCTCCTGTCCCTAAAGACTCCTCCTTCAGTATACTTTCAGAAGCTTAAGAAGGAGTGCAACACCATTGTTGACCCGCATCACATGAGGCATTACGTTGTGGGCCGTGGGCATCCAAAAGCGTATGAACTCTGATCCTAGTTGCAAGGTTTTACTTGCTAGAAGCTGATTGACACTAGTATGTATACACATGAATTCGAAAAATAACTTCTACACGCTCAAGTTCGAAGGAACGACGCAGGACGCATTCCAACGCTTTGCCTCCCACAAAGTCGCATTCGGTCTCGGTGCTAAACTGCAATCTTTGCATGCCTCTTCCTGTAGTACGAATGTGAACCACCCAGCATATGAACCAACATATAAGTTAACCGTAACTTCCTGCGAGGCATGCAGTGGGGCGCACACCCTCTACATTAGAGTTCAATTAAAATTCCTTGCATGACATTAAGCACGCGCAAGACTATGTCATCTCACTTCGATATCCAGCATTAAAAAAAAATTAGAACCCTTATTCGTGTTTTACGTTAATCAAGAGCAAGTTTAACTAAATACTGTTGCTGTGATGTGGATTTAGGCACTGGCAGACAGTTTTGAGCTGACATTAGTGTGAAGATCGTAAAAAGGAAGTTGAAAGTTTATTGAATGCTGAAATCATTTGTATCAGCACATTGCTTGAGTGCAGCAATTACTGGAGCAGAGGTAATAGAGATCATTCGCACCCAAAATAATAATTCAATAGTTACTCCCATCAATCTCTCGGCGTATCGTACATTTACTTGACGTATACGAGAAGCAATCGTATGGCGTTTGGTCGATTGGCAACACCTCATTGTGGCTAGTTATGTTATGTAATAATTCATTGCAGGACTTTTTCAAAATCACACTTGTGTTACTGTTTCTTAAAGAAACTGTGGTAGAGCTACTCTGGGACGTCTGACACCATGTTCGATTTTGATTGGGAGGATGGCAATGGGAACTCGACTGGTTCCCATCTGAAAAAAGACTTTGATGACAACCATAAGGCAACATGGGACCAGCCGAAGAACCGGAAGAAGAGTCAGAAAATGTCACAAATAGACTTCTTGAAGCGAATACAAAGCGACACAGGGGACCACCGTTGCTCGTCAGAGTCAATGGAACTTGTGAGATGTATTTGCGGCGTCGTGGTTGAGCTCTACCGCTGCCGTATCTGCAGCACAGTTTACTGTGCTAAATCTTGTCCTGTATTGAGGTAATGGGTGTCATCTGGTCATTTATATGGAAGCAGGGATCTGACCGTAATTGGATTTCTTGATGCTAATGTGGTCGTTTCATTTATCTGTCTTTGTAGAAATGCTGAATACGACAAGGAAAACGTTATTGAAGTCGAAAACGGTTCGAATCTCAGTACGGGTACTGTCGAAAGTAGCTTTAAATGGATAAAAAAATTATCTTCTACTGAGCGTAAAGGTCATGAAGTTCCGGGAGCAAATTTGGCTGATGTTTCCAGTAAGAAATCCTATCGCAGTGAAAATCCGTCCGGATCAAGGTTCGAGAAGGACCCGGAGGCAGAAAGTCAAAGAAAAGGAGTACAAGCAGCGTCTGTGTCGGCTGCGAAGAAGACTGGTGTGGTACCACATTCATCCTCAAGTAAATACGTAAAGACTGACCAAGGGAAAGCATCTTCTGAGGTCGAGAAGAAAAAGCTACAGGATACTAAGGAATCTAAGCCAGTCACAATCCAAAGTGAGGATAAAAAGAATGATAAGATTTCAGTTGGAATCAAAGTTGATGAAGGGCCACCGCGTGGTCGTATCGGTATAGGTCGGGGACGCGGGCACAGGATCTGGAAAGAGGTGTGT